>QEPC01005437.1:487760-501111 GCA_003113815.1 Sphenodon punctatus | reverse complement strand
CCGGTGCTCCGTTCTCTGCACTGGCTGCCTATTATCTTCCGGGCCCAATTCAAGGTGTTGGTAATGACCTATAAAGCCCTAAGCGGCTTGGGCCCTGCCTACTTGCGGGACCGCCTCAGGCCCCGGGTTGTATCGTAGCCCCTGCGGCCAACTGGGGACGCCTGACTCGAAGTCCCCCGGGTTTCCCGGGCGGGGACGATGGGGAGGGTGTTCTCGGTGGTTGCTCCCAGGCTGTGGTATTCCCTCCCGACGGAGACCCGCCTGGCCCCGGACCTCCCCTCTTTCTGAAGACAGGGTAAGACCTGGCTGTTCTGCCGGGCCTTTGGAGAGGGAGACGGGGAGGGTGGGAGGTTCTGCCCTTTTAGTATATTTGAGTATTTTAATGCATTTTTAAACTGTGTATTATAGGCTAGTTTTATTATTATTATATGTTATATGTTTTGTGCGCCGCCACAAGCTGCTCTGTGAGAGCAGGAGGGTGCGAGGTAGAAAAAAATTGAATGAATAAATAAATAAATAAATAGCCCTTGTTCCTAGCCCCTGCTCTTGCGTGTTTTTAAATGGAGCATCGGCCGCATCTTTCTTGTTGTATTCGGTAGCCCAGTCGAGGGCATATCCTGTGACATAACAGTGGGAACTGTGCGTAAACAGAAAGTGAGGGCCGAGCTAACCCCACAGCGTCCCAACCCAGGTGGGATGGGGCAACAGTGGGCGTTCCCCACCCAGCCGTTCATAGCCTAAGAGCTAGGGGTCCCGCATTGCCCCTCCCAGTTCATACCCTAAGCCCCTAACTCTTAAGGAGCTCTGCCCCTAGCGCGGTGCCGCTCCCGCAACCCTAGGACGTTTAGGATCGGGGAGCAGGCCCTCCCTGGCGCCCCCCTGAGGTGTCTGCACACTGGGTAGGGCGATGGCAAGTCTGGAGGGCACGTCCTGCATGGTAAAGCGGGGCCCACCCTCCCACTGCCGGAGCAGTAGACAGGCACGAGGAGACGCTCGAGGAGGGCGCCCCAGGGGACTGCCTCCCAGCAGCCCGGCTTCCCTTGTTCCCCCTTGTTTTGATTTTGGTTCTTATTAGCCATCACTTCCTCACTGCACGCTGAAAGAGACAGGAAGAAAACACAGCTGCTCCAGGCGGAAAGCTCCTGCACGCGGTTGTTGGCAACCACGCACCTGGACTCAGGAGAAGAAAGAGGGCGGCCAGCCGGCGTCCTGCTTTTTAAATGTGGTGCGGGCCCACCCCCTCAGCACCAGGTGAGCAACCTCTTAGCTGCTCATCTTTACCTGGACGGGGAGGCTGTCTCCATCCCTGCCCCTTCAGCCCGTGGTACCGGGGCTGGCTCACACAAGTGCACCCCCGCTTAGTACGAGGGTGCTTTATTCCCTGAAGTGACTGAAGCTACCACTGCCAGGAGACAGACCATTGGTCTGACCCAGGATTGGCTTTCTGGTTCTTAAACATTTCAATGCAATGAGGGGGAGCCAATCATGAAATGACAAACAAAATTAATGCAGGCTCACCCCTTGAGAGGGATCTATAGGAAGAGAGACTGAAGGTGGGAACGTAGTTAGCATTTCAGAGTTTTTAACTACAATGTGAAGACCGCAGTAGGTGTACGCATACACAGCGGGCTGCCTGTTACATGTTTCTAGAGCGACTTGTGAAGCTAAACTCTTTATTTAGTCCATTGTTTTGGGTGTCTAGTGGTTATGGATTCCAGTTCCCAGGCACATGATGAGAGTTTGATGTGTGGCCCTGGCCAGGTCCTCTGCAGTACAGGGGTCCTCCAGGAGTCGACAGACTAGATGGTGCTCTAGGGTCTGTAGCTCATCACAGTCACAAATATCCAAGTCTTGTCATGTTCCCAGCACTGGAAAGAGATAGGAACATGGCGGCGGGACACAAAGAGAGAGAGAGAGAGTTTCCAGGTCGGTCTTTTCAAGGGGTTGTCCAGGTTCCCTTCCAAGACAAAGGCTGAGAGATCGGAAAGGGAATGAACTCCCACAGCTGATTCAATGGATGTAAACAGACAGACAGCAGCTCTGAGGGTGCCCATGGGTTGATTGATCTGAAGGGCGCCTGCCAGACGTGTGCCACAGAGCAAGCTGGGGATGCTCTGGGGCAGCCCAGAATGGTGTGCCCCGCAAAATCCTGGAGCACATTGCGCGGAGCAGGCCAGCCAACCTGGGACAATGGCTGAACGCGGCACCGCTGTCTGCCTGTCAGGGGGGACCCATGGTGACGCTCCGCACCTGTCCGTCCATCCATCCATTGCCCTGTTCAACACCATGGAGTCACGGGCACCAGCGTAGAGTGTCCGGTGAGCGCCTGAAACTCTATGGTGTGGGACAGGGGCGCGCTGCACGGGTGGCCCCATGGACTGGGAACCCCGCCGGTCCGTCTACTGTGGCTCCAGGCAGAGCTCGTAACTGGTGGCCATGGGGGTGAGTCCGGCCTCCAGTGGGCTCCCTGTCCATCTGAAAACACCCAATGTCCTTCTATTCCTGCATCTCCATTGGTTTTACGTAAGGATTGATCGCTTCCACCAACACAGTTTCACACTCTCCCTCGACTTCCCAGGGAAGGATCAGATTGTTCTTATTCAGGTGTTAGGTTTGTGCGAGTGTTGTTTCCCGTTACTCTGTTCCACTGAACAGAGAGACCTTGCGCTAAACGCTAAAGCCTAACAGCAAGAGTTGGACCCATCTGAATCAAAGTTCTGGACAATGTTTACCAAGGACTAAAGAAGAGACGTAGTTATTACCCCTCTGCCTGCCATGCTGGGTAGACACAATTTCTAGAAGATACTAACATTTCTGCAATATCCATTCTCTGCACAGCTCGCCCTGCACCTCTTCGACAGAAACCCAAGATGCTAGTGAATTGGTAGGTGGCAGTCTTCCCCTTGGAGTCCTGCCCCAGCGAGGTGCTACTGGATGCCATGCTGCAGGACAGCCTAAATTGCAGGGGAGAAACAACTAGAGCTGAAACAAAATTTTCAACCAGATTCTATTTACGATGGTGGGGGTGGGGGGGGAGAACCAGAAAACAATTTCAACCAGATTCCATTTTTGACCAGGGAGGGGGCGGGAAGGGGAGGTATTTCAACTGGATTCCATTTTTGACAGGGGAAAAAAAAAACCCAACAGGGTTCTGTTTTTTATTGGGGGGGGGAGGGGGGGGAGGGAAATCAGGCCATTGCGATCGCTTGGGAGAAGTACTCAACAGGTCACTATGGGGAGATCCATTCCCTGTTGGTCACTCCCAGCTCCCAAGAATCAGAGGTTACATCCCCCAAACTACTTGGCTAATATCCATTAATGGACCTATCCTCCAAGAACTTCTCCAGTCCTTTTTAAAACCCAGCTGTACTACTGGCCTTGACCACATCCTCTGGCAACAAATTCCGCAATTTAAAGGTGCATTGAATGAAAAAGTACTTTCTTTTACTTGTTTGAAATCTGCTGCCAGTTAGTTTCATGGAGCGTCCCCTAGTTCTAGTGCTATTTGAGAGGGTCAATAATCGCTCCCTATTTACTCGTTCCACACCACTCATGATTATATAAAAACTTTTATCCCATCCCCTTAGTAGTCTCTTCTCCAAGCTGAAGAGCACTAACCTATCGAGCCTCTCCCCATATGGAAGCTGTTCCATACCCTTGATCATTATTGTTGCCCTGCTCTGTACCTTTTCTAGTTCTAATATATCGTTTTTTGAGATGGGGCTACAAGAACTGCAGAAATATTCAAGGTGCAGTCGCACCGTGGCGTTATATAGAGGCATTATTGTATTTCCTGTTTTATTCTCTATCCCTTTACAAATAATTCTGAACATTCTGTTTGCTTTCTTGACGGCCATCACACACTGGAGCTGAGGATTTCAATGTATTGTCCACAATTAATCCAAGATTCTTTGCCTGAGCGGTAACCCCTAATTTAGAACCCAGCATTGTGCACATATCATTTTGATTATTTCCCTGTGTGCATCACTTTGCCCTTGTCAACACTGAATTTCATCTGACATTTAGATGCCCAGTCACCCAGTCCCACAAGATCCTCCTGCAATTCCTCAGAGTCCACTCGGGTTTTAACTACCTTGAATAACTGTGGGTGAAAACAGACATGACGCTAACCACCCTTTAACCACCCTTGGTGGTCATTTATGCATGTTTCAGGGCTGCATAGGGCACCAATACAGCCCTGCAACGTGCATAAATAACCACCAAGGGTGGTTAAAGGGTGGTTAGCGTCATGTCTGTTTTCACCCTGTGTGTCATCTGCAAACTTGATCACCTCACTCTTTACTCCCTTTTCCAGATCATATATGAATAGGTTAAACAACACCGGTCCCAGTACAGATCCCTGGGGAACTCCACTATTTACTTCTCTCCATTGCAAAAACTGACCATTTAGTCTTAACCTTTGTTTCCTAACCTTTAACCAGTTACCGAACCACAATAGAATACTGCCTCCTATCCCAGAACTATCTAATTTCCTCAGGAGTCTCTTGTGAGAGACCTCATTAAATGCTTTCTGAAAATCCAGATACACTATATCAACCAGCTCACTCTGATCCACGTGCTTATTTACCTCAAAAAATGCCAATAGATTAGTGAAGCATGACTTCCCTTTCCTAAAACCATGTTGACTCTTCCCTATTATGTCATCTTTATCAGTATGCGTAATAATTCTGTTCTTAACAACTGTTTCCACCAGTTTACTGGGCACTGACCCCCACAGAGATTCCCTAGTGCTGTTTGCTTGCTTTAACATTTGAATCCTGCTTGACTCAATGTTGTGTCTAGCATATAGCACGCCACTGGCTCCATCTACTCTGTCATGTCGATCTATTTTGTATCTAGGTATTACAGTGTATTCTGTCTATATCTTCATTCATCTTCACCTATAAAGCTCTTCACAACCTCGCTCCCCGCTACCTCTCTGCACTTATCGCCCTCCATACTCCAGCCTGTGCACTTCGCTCCTCCTCTGTCCCTTCTCCTCTCACCCTTCCATGCCTTCCCTGCTCCCCTAAGCACCTTCGTCCCTTCTCACTTGCTGCCCCCCATGCCTGGAACTCCCTCCCTGTCCACATCCACCTTGCCCCCTCCCTTCATACCTTCAAATCTCTCCTTAAAACTCACCTCTTTCGCTCTGCTCTGTCTGACTCTTTATCCTGCTGAGCCACTATTCCTATACCTACGATCGGTTTACCCTTATCCTTGCAACATGGACCTGCCTGCTGTCATTCTCATCGTAACCAAGCCAAGTACGTGCACTTGAGACCTCGCATCTTCATGAATGTTAGACCCCTTGTCTCTCCCTCTGTTCCCCTTCCTAAGTCTCTCCCCCAGCTCCTGTCTCTCAGATTGTAAGCCCTAGGGGCAGGGACCCTGTCTATTTTATTACTTTGTAAAGTGCCAGGTACACTGCTGGCGCTATATAAATGTTTGTTAATAATAATAAATTTAGTGCTAAACACTCTAAATGTCTATCTCATTGTCTCCTAAAGGCTCAGGGTGGGTAAGAACAGATTTTTTTAAAAACCCAACCACATATAAATAAAACCCTAGTTCCAGCTAATCCACCCCCACTGTTTTTGTCAGACCCCTATATGAGGGTCTGTGGGGCAGGCGTAAGGGATACAGGCGGGAGGACGGGTCCAGGGTTCCTGTGGATGTCACGCAGCATGGACCAAGGACGGCCCTGCAGAAGGTACCGTGTCCCCGCGAGCGGACGCAGCGGGGGGTAGCTCCGGTGCAACAGGGAGCCCCCACCGGCACCATACGTTGGATCCTGAGGGCGTGGCCATAGACGCGCTGCTGTCGCCCATGCTAGCCATGCCCCCAGCCTCACTGCTGTGGCGCTCAGAGCGCCTGCGTCAATGACACGCTGCTGGGAATAAAGGCAGCTCCCTGCTTTCTTGCCTTGATGGTGATCAGTGCACTTGTGCCCGTGAGACTGGACCCTTCCCCCTCTTGCCAGAGTGAACCAAGAGACCTGTGAGTTTGGAGAGTCGTGTGGATGAGCAGTGGAAGTGTGAGTCTTGTGAGTGTGTGAAGTTTGTCTGTTGTTCTACTTGTCTGGAATCCCTGACCCTGACCCTGACGTTGCCTAGCCCTCCCGAGTGCAAGCCCCATCCCCCCCTGGGACCCTGGAACTCACCACCCCTTGTCCCCGCATCTCCCTGTGCACTTCCTCTCCCCCTGCCGTTCCCCGGAGTGGGTGTTGCATGGACTGGGACAACTCAAAGGCTTGCGCTGCTTCCTATACCCAGTGATGATCCAGGCTGTGGGCCCATTACCCTAGAAGCCGACTAAGATGCTGAGGGTTTGTTTCAAGGCAAGGCCTGGTCCTGGGTGCTAAAGAGTGTCTGGGTGAACCCTGCCCTCTCTCCCTACCATACCTGCCCTTCCCCTGCCCCCTACCCTCACAGTTTCTTGCTTTGTATTTTATTTATTTATTTATTTATGATGTGAGCTGCCCTGAGCCTTAGATAATGGGGTGGGCTAATTAAATAAACAACAACAAAACTGCTTGCAAGCCAAGCAGACGCAGGCAGGCTACTGCTCCAGAGCCAGGGTGGCATAGTGGTTAAAAGTGCAGTACTTTGGCCAGGAAGTAGGGGGAGGCCCTGGTTTAAGATTCACCTTGGCCATGAACTCACTGGGTGACCTTGAGCCAGTCACAGATCTCTCAACCTAACCTACCTCACAGGGTTGTTGAGAAGGTTAAGAGTTGAATTAATTAGTTAGTTGTTAACATTACAGTTAATCAGTTAAGGGATAGGGTGGGATTAAAAAATCTAAACAAATAAATAAGAGTCCATGAGAGCTTTGTCATTGACTTCAATGAGTGCAAGATTGCACCCAGAGTGTTTTTGTGCCATTTCAAAGCAAACTTTCAGTTACAATAAATAAGAGGGGGGTGGCTCTTAATGTTTTAGTGTTTCAAAACTGTTGCTTTACAGCCTGATCCCAGTCAGTGGAAAAAGCTTTTCTGATTTCCAGAGATCAAGTCAGTGGATCGATTCTAAAGATGGAGGTGAAATAGTTCAGATGATCTCTCTTTTTGGATTAACTTTTGTTGGGGAGAGCCTGCAAGCTGTTGGGTCATTCAAGGCCCTTCCGTAGGCAAATACAAAGTCAGAATGAAGGACTGAGCAATGCAGGCTGGGTAATATATACAGGATACAACAGCACTATACATAAATGATAAATAATATATTATTCCTCCAGATCCCCATCCTCTTTTGTAACCGAGCACGTATACTTGAGACTTCTCAACTTCATGAAATGCCTGAATGTTTTACAGAGGCAATCTAAGACCTTTCCTTTTGGCTGAACATTGGTGGGGATAGGGGCTGGGTGGTTTGGTTTTTTTAAGGGATTTTAATATATTTTTTCTGTTTTTAATGTTGGAAGCCGCCCTGAGCCTTAGGTGAAGGGCAGGGTAGAAATTTAAAATAAAACAACAACAACAGTCTCTTATGAGGAAGTTGCCTGACTTTCTGTTTGCCCGAGGAAGGGCCGCAGGTAGCACGACAGCTTGCACACTCCCCCCAACAGAAGCTGGTTGAATAAAAGAGATCATCTGAACAACTGTCTCCATCTCTTACGTTTGGGACCAACATGGCAACTACACTCTGATTTCCGGGAGCTTCAGATCAGGCTATAAATCACTGGGTGATCTTGGGCCAGTCACAATATTATCTCAGCCTAACCTGCCTCACAGGGTTGTTGTGAGGATTAAAAGTTATATATAAAGCGCTCCGAGTGCCATGGCAGGGGGCGCTATATAAAAATAAAGTTGATGATGATTATTAAATCATTGAGCCGCTCTCCTTTCCGGTATCTTTTGTTTGTACCCAGCAGGAACATCTCTTCTTTATATTATTATTATTATTATTATTAACAAACATTTATATAGCGCCAGCAGTGTACCTGGCACTTTACAAAGTAATAAAATAGACAGGGTCCCTGCCCCTAGGGCTCCCTGCCGTTAATTGCTGAGAGCCCGGTAATCTAACATCAGGCATCGCCGCGCCGGCTCCGTCCACTTCTAGGAGTGCTGTACACAGCAGAACACCACTGTGCAAATCATTCCTTCACTTGTTTATTGTCCATAAAATCTCGAGACCGTGGATCTCTCCACAGTGAATTGCCAAAGCAATTTGTTTGCTCAGCCGTCCTGAACCGTATCTCCTTCCCCACCTGCAGCGGCTGTGCCTGCCTGTCCGTCCTCCTTGCACAATCCGTTTTAACATCCCCTGTCTTTTCCCTCTTCTAGGGAGCACCGACACACGGCATGAGCGGCAGCATCGCCTGCAACGCTGATTCCTGGGGTACCTGGCTCCCATCGCTCCAGAAGGAACTGATTTATTATTATTATTATTATTATTATTATTATTATTAACAAACATTTATATAGCGCCAGCAGTGTACCTGGCACTTTACAAAGTAATAAAATAGACACGGTCCCTGCCCCTAGGGCTTACAATCTGAGAGACAGGAGCTGGGGGAGAGACTTAGGAAGGGGAACAGAGGGAGAGACAAGGGGTCTAACATTCATGAAGATGCGAGGTCTCAAGTGCACGTACTTGGCTTGGTTACGATGAGAATGACAGCAGGCAGGTCCATGTTGCAAGGATAAGGGTAAACCGATCGTAGGTATAGGAATAGTGGCTCAGCAGGATAAAGAGTCAGACAGAGCAGAGCGAAAGAGGTGAGTTTTAAGGAGAGATTTGAAGGTATGAAGGGAGGGGGCAAGGCGGATGTGGACAGGGAGGGAGTTCCAGGCATGGGGGGCAGCAAGTGAGAAGGGACGAAGGCGCTTAGGGGAGCAGGGAAGGCGTGGAAGGGTGAGAGAAGGGACAGAGGAGGAGCGAAGTGCACGGGCTGGAGTATGGAGGGCGATAAGTGCAGAGAGGTAGGGGGGAGCGAGGTTGTGAAGAGCTTTATAGGTGAAAAGCGACTCACAACTCCTGTGGCATCTCTTTTACAATCTGTGAAAACCGGACTATGGGCTCGAAAACATACCTCTCGATGGACCTCTCTCCCACCCTGGTTGTCGCTTTTTGCAGACTTAGAACTGAGCATATGCCATCAGCCATTATAGAGGGTAGACAATCCAAGACACCAAGGGAACTGAGAGTACGCCCTTGTGGAGCTGGGGTCCTGGAAAATACCATCCATCCCATCCTACAATGTCCCCGCTTTCATTCAATTAGAGAGAGATTTCTTCCTCTTGACAAATTAAAATCTAAATATTTTTCAAACTGGTGGCTCCAAAATGATGCTATTGTCAAAAATCTTGCTTTGTTTTTTTTCCCTTTAAAAGCAGACGTCATATGAAGGGGATTCAACACCCCTATTTCCCCCCTTCCTGATAACAGGTTGCTGTTGGGGTTTTAATTCTTTTTTTAAATTCCCAAAGTAATGTGTGTCTGGGACCTTAATATTTTACTTTTGTTCAATTACTTTTCATTGAGAAATTTTACTATGTTTATATGTATAGTTTTGTTGGAAGAAGTCTGTCTTGTGTACTGGTAGTTGGAGTCATGGCAATAAGCTTGTACTCAATAAATACATTGATTGATTGATTGATTGATTGGCTTCACAATAGCCACGCCTGCTCTTTATCCAGCCAAACAGCTCTTCCCCAATTACGAGAGAAGTTATTTTTGCAAGACTATTGCAAACTTCAGTAATATGTTGACCTCAAAGGTGCAGCAACAGGAGGGGGCTTTCATGGAGTGTATATATACCCTGTGTCCTATTCACAGTGAAAGGGCTGGCTGGCCAGGGAGGGGAAAGGCTACCGGGCAGTAATAGGGCTGGATGGAGCAGGACAGAGAGCTCCGAGCCCACAGGAACCCTGCCACAATAGGAGATTGGGTAGGAAGAGGAGTTTTCCTCCAAAGCTTCCAATCTCCCCTCCTTCCTGCTTTCACATATTGTGGTAGGGAGCCCGGATGTCACCGGAGTTTCGGGGAATTTCAGTCCCTTAGGGATCGTGGGCGGTGTACAAGGCGCAGGGATGCGCTTGAGGGCGTGGCCCTGCTTGCGGGGGCGGAGCCGACGCCGCAAGAAGCTGAGGAGATGGGAACAGGACCCCTGCCTGCGCCGCCAGATGACAGCGGGGCGGGGCCCTCCGGCGTGTTGCGCCACTTGGGAGGGCAGAGCCAGCGCTACGTAAAGGAGGGCCGGAGACACAGCCGCTGCCGGTGATCAGCAGCTCTGTGAGACTGGCCTCTTGCTTGGATTGTGTCATTGGAAGTGCGGTAAAACTTGAGAGTGAGCGTGGGTGGGTGGTCGTGGGTGGGTGGGTTGGTGATCTCTAGGGAGCGGGTGGCGAGAGTGTGTGTGTCTGCGGAGAGAGAGTGTGAACGGAGCCATATTGAGGGGCACGTGTGGTGTGTGAGTAGAACGTGGGTGCACTCCCTTCCCCTGCCGCTGCTTGGGTCCCCCCTACCCCTTGGTGCGAGTGGTGGTAGGCCCCCTTCCCAATGTTCCTTGGCCTGCACCCTCCTGCCCGTCACCTACCCTGCACCGTTGCCTCCCTGCGCACGGTAGAGGGCTGCGTGGGGGGTACGGGGGGTAGTACGAGTGGGCGGTCTGCCGTTCGGGACGTTTAGGGCCACCTAAGATCCTGAGGGGTTGTTTTTCGCCTACCGTTGTGTGGAGCCTTTTCGTGTGCGAGGAGGTGAGGGTTGTGGGTTGGGGTGTGCGGGCTTCCCCGGGTCCGTGGTCCCTTCCTGGTTCCCCCTACCCTAACAATGTAGCTCTCCCACCGACCACATAAATGGCGAGACACCAACTGTGCCCCAACTTAACACACAGGGTTACCCGAATTTACTGCTGGCCTCCTCACAGTCACGCTCCTCTTGTCCCAACAATGGCGGGTCCCTCTAAAGTAAATCAACATAACACAGGCCGTAACAAGAGAATAGGTGGTTCCACCCTGATGGTTGTGTTCCAAGATAAGTCTTTGGAGGTTGGGCCTACTTAGCCTTTGAAGCCTCCAGGTAAATGACTCCACACATGGGCTGCTACTCAGCCTTTCCTGAACCTACAGCCCTGGGTCAGCCAAGCTCTGGAAGAGGTCTGCTCCCTTCAGCTGCCTTCCTCTTGACTGCCGCTAACTGGCTTGAGCGTGGGCCTTTTATAGGCCTTATTCACAATCTAGGAGACTTTCTTAAAGGGCCAGTATCCTTTTAAGCCATGATCTGTACTGTGACCTGCCACAACATCGTTGTGGTGAGGTCCCCTAGCAGGTCTCAAAACAACTACACACAAGTGCCCTGCACTCACAGCATGCCCCATGGTCTGGGCTTACACTACGAGTAGGTGGGGAGTAGCAGCTGCAGAGCTGCAACTCATGTCAAGAATCCTATCACCCCCGCAAACGTGACGGTCCCGATGTTTTCACATTTGTTTACACCCACTGACTACGTGGGAGCCACAGACATGGGCAACTGCCTTGGATTTCAAGACGTAGCTGAGCCCAGTTTGGTGCATAGACAGATCTGTGTTTGGGCATTCACATGAATCCACAAACACAGGGTTGAGTCTACACCCATGTATCTAATGTAATGTGTGAAAACATCTGAACTCACAACCGCCAATGCCTCAGGTTGGGAAACTTTCTGGAAGCCAACAGGAGGTATACACACATGCAAAATCCCAGATGATTTTTTTTTCAAAATTTCTCCCAACATTTTAAAAAAACTTCTCATTTTTTTCCAAAATTTCTCTCTCTCTCTCTCTTTTTTTTTTTTAAAAAAGAGAGAGAAATGGATGGGGGGGATGAGAAACTTCCTTCCCCCCCCCCCAATCCACCTGGATGAAATTTTTAAAAGGCAGAAAAGAGGGAAAGTCCTCTGGCCGCCCTCTCCCTTCACAATTTATCTGCTAGAGATTTGCCTACCTCGTTTCCAAATTATTTCGGAGTGCTAGCAGGGATCCCAGCTGGTTCTAAACCTTCCTCATTTCCAGACACTCATCTAACTCCTCGGTCGCCTCATTCCCTGCAGTTTCCTCTTCCTTCTCTAGAAAATGGTCTCCAGTCCCGTTTCCTGCTCTGAGAACTTTGGGGCAAAACAACGACAGCGTGATTTCAGTGATAACGTCCGTCTCTGAGCTTCAGTCGCTTCTCACACAGCTGGGTGCTCACTTTAATGAACCCTTGTTCTTCAAGGGTTTGAAGGGGTAAGTCCTGGCTGGGATTAATTGATATGGCTCCGCTGAAATCAATGGGCTATTGACACTAGCCCAGGAGGGCATATTGTCCTCTGTTATTTTGGGTCTCGGTGTGCTCTGGTCGGTCCCAGTCTCTAATTGCAGTTATTGCTGGGATTGTTCTGTGCAGCTAGTTGGGGGGTGTGGCAGGTCCTGCAGTGGTGTAAGGGGCTGGACTGGATGACCTTTGAGGTCCCTTCCAGCTCTGACATGTTGACAAATGTGACTTGAGGCACGGCACAGAACAGGTTCCGCCCCCACCCCCGTGAGCACCCTTGCAAAAAAACTGGCCAGTGGTTAATATTTAGATGTGTTTGGTGGGTGGCCAGCAGCCGCCTGCCAAGTTGCCATGGGAGTAGGGGAAGGGTGGTTTGCAGTCTGAAGAGCAGCCCTGATCTGTTCCACAATGCAGCTTCTACTGTGGGAAGCCAGTGGGGGACTTTTCCCAACCTGTCTCCCCTGCAGGACCATTCTTGAGTGGCCGGCAGCAGCAAACGCACCCAGCGGGGAGTGAACTGCAGCGCAGAGGTACTTCTGGCTCCAGAGTCGCCGCCCTGCCATGGTTCAATCCCTGCTGGGCACATTCTGTGCTCCCCTTGGGAGAGGACACCGGCAAGCACCAGTGCTTCTCTCAGCGGGAGTGAAGAATCAGAAGCAGTGGCCCAGAGCTCAGCTTCTCTCAGGTCTATTCTGTGCTGCGGCTTCCAATGCTGCCATCAGGGCAGCGGGAGAGTCGAAGGGATCCACAGCACCCTTGGGAGAAGACTCTGGAGCTGTTCCCCTCGCCGCTGCTATCTCAGCAGCACTGGAAACGGGGAGGATGGCATGTGACAGAGAGAATTGCCTGGTCAGTTTCACCAGCGTTCAAACCACTGGTTGGAAGGAGGCTCAAGGTCTGTTCCCCTCTCTGCAGACACCTCAGCAGCAGCACTGGAAACGGGGAGGATGCCGTGCAGCAGCAGCGGCACTGGAAATGGGGAGGATGCCATGCAATGCCGTGCAGCAGCACTGGGAACAGGGAGGATGCCGTGCAGCAGCAGCACTGGGAACAGGGAGGATGCCGTGCAGCAGCAGCACTGGGAACGGGGAGGATGCCGTGCAGCAGCAGCACTGG
>QEPC01005437.1:431806-475676 GCA_003113815.1 Sphenodon punctatus | reverse complement strand
ATAAATAAATAAATAAATAAATAAATAATCTTTAAACAGCAGGTTCTGTTTAGCTAAATATGACGTGTGGTCTTAATGTTTAATTATTGTATGCAAGGACCTATATGGTCACGCAAATAAAGTTTTTGATTTGATTTGACAAAGCATTCCAGGCTGTAGGGCAGGGGAGGGAGCCCAAGAAGTACCACAGAGTTCACAACAGGAGAGTCAATGCGCGTTGCAGCCTTGGCATGACTTGTGCACTACGTTCACCAACCAGACACAAAAAGGGTTCACGTGACAAGATACTTCCGTTCAGGAAGCAAAAGGGAGTATGCGCCTCTCACTACTGAGGAGTACATACTTGGACTCTTACTCCTGAATACCGTCCCTTGCCGGGTGAATGATACAGGGGTGTAAACGAGTTCAGGACTTACTAGACTAGTTTAGCTATACACCTTCACATCAGGGGACAGAGAAAGCTCCACCTCGTCTTTCCTGCCTTTGCTTGTGTCAATGTGTACCTGCAGGGGCTTTGATTTTCTCACTTGGTTTGGGGGATGAATGGACAATACAAAGTTTCTGCTAATTTAAACCAAAATGGCACCTGCCTTCTTTGGCAACGGTGCCCTGCAGTCTGGGTCCCATGTATCTGAAAGAGCGCCTGTCCTACCAGGTCCCACTGCGGCCCCTACGGCCGGCTGGGAGCACCCTCTGGCGGGTTCCATCCGTTACCCTTGTCTGTAGGACAGGGGTGCACAGGCGGGTGTTCTCCGTGGCTCCCCTGGTTTTGTGGAACTCTTTTCCCCAGTAGGTTCACCTGAGCCCACGCCTGAGCAACGTCTGGACGCGGTGGTGTAAAACATTTTTATTTGAAAAAGCATTTGGCGGGCGGGGTTAGAGGTTGGTTGGATTTTTGGGTAGGGTTGTGGGGGGAGTTTTATGGGGAGAGCGGGACTTTTTATTGTTTGAATTTTATTGTAATTGTTTTATGAATTGTGAGGTGCCCTGAGCCTCTACGGGAAGGGTGGTGTAGAAATTTGAATATAAACCAAGGAACAAACCAAGTGCAGCCCTGTTGGTGCACATCCCTGAAACAAACCAAGTGCAGCCCTGTTGGTGCATATCCCTTTTGTGACCCACTGTAACCCCCAGACTCTTCTTGCTGCTGTCTAACCAGAACCCCAGTTTGATATCTGTGCACTGGATCTTTCTTTCCTCTGCGTAACACTTTACTTTTCCCCATTCCTGAATTTCAAAGGATGGCTTTCTGCCCCGCTCTTGCAAAAGTTAGTTGACTCTGCTGCGGTCTGAGCTCATCATCTTTAATGATAAACCGTTATGAATGGATGTCTCTCCCTAACCCGTACCTTGGACAGCTCTACCATGCAGAGCTAGCAGACTGTAAGCGTCAGCACCCGCTGGTAGAGGCCTCAGTGTTAGAAAGGTTGGCCGAGTATGGCCGGACAGCGTCAGTGGTGGGAATCTCCCCCCCAATATCCATTCTAAATTCAGTCCGTTCACTAAATGCCCTTGCCACTGCAAACAATCTGCCTCTCAGAACTAGAGAGAATCCATACGGGGAACGGGGTGGTTATACTTTAAAGAGAGAAATAGAAAGCGTTACCCACTGCTATCGAGACAGCACTTATGACGGCGCCCAAGTAGCCCTGGATGAACTTGGATGTCGGAGAAGGCTTTGGAAAAAAGAAAGAAAAACAAAGCGTGAGATTTCAGTCCTGCTTTCCAGTTACGCCGGGAAGTCTCAGCGACGGTCAGAGAAGCAAGTTTGGCACGGCTGTTGGGTTACACAAGGCTTCCGGCTACACGGCAAAACCAAAATGAGTTACAGGCTGAAATGGGACAAAAGGCTTGGAAAACTGATTTCTTCAGCTATGGAAACTTTTGGCTTGTCTACATGATCTATAATTATTTATTTATATCAAGCCAGCAGCGTGCCCTGGCATTGAACAATCACTGATTAAAGAAAAAGGTTCCTCCCCCCTAAGGGGGCTTATAATCTAGGATGGACAAGGGAAGGGGAGAAAAGGGGGAAGGGAACATAGGGAGAGAAAGGGATACAGTCGTGAAGTTGTAGCAGGGGAGGGGGGTGTTGTAGCTGTAATCACCCTGCATCTAAGCAAGGGGTTGGACTAGATGACCTTCAATGTCCCTCCCAAGTCTATCATTCTCTGGTTCTACATTGAGAAGCAGCAGGTGCGCATCCTTAGCTTAGTGACAGGGAAGAAACATTTTTCGGAGTAACTTGCCTCAGCTCCAGTAACACGTTCAGTGCTGATAAGTTGCTCCAGAGCGGATGGCGACTTGCTCTGGGGCAACTGTCCACATGGATGAGTTGCTCTGCTTGCCCCGCCAACTCCCTGCTGTCACCATGCAGGGACTCTTAGGACAAACGCCTCCCCACCCATCATACATGTTGCAGGGCTGCATAGGGCACTAATGTGGCCCTGGAACATGCATGGTGGGTGAGTAATGGGTGGGGAGGCGTTTGTCTAAAAACACCTTTTCGACGGTGACAGGAAGTGGTGCCCAGAAAAGTCAGAGCCAGCGGGAGGAATTGGAAAACTGGAGCCAGAGTTCCCAGTTCTTGATTTCAATCCCGCACCCCCATCAGCTTCTCTGGGCGCTGCTCTGCACTCCCTATCACAGCATCAGAGAATGGAGTCACAGTCTGACAGGAGGAAGCAAGGTGCTGGGGTGACCACAAGGCAAAGTGCTCTGTAGCAAAGTGCTTCTGCAAACACCACCTTATTACCATTTTGTCCTGGGAATATCCTACACAAGAAGTGTCATCTGCTGCCTGGGAATGAGAGGAACGTTCTCAGACTCAGATAGTCCAGCTGGCACCAACCGGGACATCCGTAAGGATAGAGCAGTGTTCTCCAAACTTTTTTGACTCAACGGGCCACTTGCCAGTCCTCAGACTCTCTCCTGGGCTGCCATGCCCCCACTAAAGATGGCTGCAACCCAAGGCATGCTCGGGGCCATGTCTAGGGGGAAAGGCCATGGCTACAATCCATAGCCAGCAGCAGGAGGACATTGCCATCCCCACCCCCACCCCCTGCGGAAGGTTACAGCGCCAGAAGAGACAGACACCTGCTTTCCTGCGGACACAGACAATTTAACAACTACCTACGCACCGTTGAGACCCAAGCTTCAAGAATGGCTTTGTGGGTGGTATTTGATGAAGTCAAGTCCCAGAGTAGGGATACACTGGGATTAAATGGTTCATGTCCGTGTAAGTATATTTTGTTCAGAACAGAGTGGGAGCTGCACCCCAATCCAGATCAGCAACAAGTCGGTTACTCTGGCTGCTTGCACGCAAGACCGGAGGGGGTGGGGATGGGGGACTTCCGTGAACCGAAATCACGGCAGGGGGTGATTGATAGCTCCAATTGTTTGCACGGGGTTTTAAACGTTATTAGCCCGTTTCTGCCGTGATTCGTCTGGATTTTCAACCCTGTAATCCGAGTGTGAAATCATGGCAGAAATGGGCTGATGACGTTTAAAACCGCGCACACATGAGCAGAGCTTCACGTGATTCCCCCTGCCATGATTTTGGCTCGCAGAGGTCCCCCCACAGGCTCCCGGTCTCATGTGCAAGCACCCTTGGGTACAATCTCTTTCTGCACCAATGTCTGCGGCACTTTGGGGATTTGATCTAAGGACAACTAGGGACTCGACTGAAAACACCAAAAACTCAATTAGCTTAGTATCTAAGACACTTGGGGTGAAAACAGGCATGGCGCTAACCACACTTTAACCACTCTTTGTGGTCATTTATGCATGTTTCAGTGCTGCATAGGGCACCAATACAGCCCTGCAACATGCATAAATAACCACCAAGGGTGGTTAAAGGGTGGTTAGCGTCATGTCTGTTTTGACCCTTGGTCACTCAGAGACTCCATGGGAGAGAAACCAAGCCATAAATCTACTGCCGCTCCCACCTCCCAGTCTCTCTTAACCTCTGAGATTCAGGATCTAGAGTCAAAATAGATCAAACTCCCAGCAGAGCGTCCTCACCTTTGTCGCGTTTCGGTTTGCATAGTTGACACAGGCGTTGTGGCTCTGATTCAACCACTAAAGAAGAAACAAAGAAAAACGGAGGGACAAACAGCAGTTTACTAAAAAGCAAAGGCAGGAGGGAGGAAAAAGGTTAAGGAACCAGTGACTTGCATGTAACCACATTCCGTGCATTCTCACAAACGGGATTCCATGCATGCGGAGCAGGTGACTAGAATTCTTCGTCAGCAGTTTAAGAATGTACGAAGTGCCGTGCTGGGTCGGACCAATGGTCCGTCAAGCCCAGCCTCCTGTCTCTTGGCCAATCTCTGTCTCTTGGGAGACGTACCCAACAGGTCACAATGGGTAATCTATTCCCTGTTGTTCCAGCCCCCAACAGTAAGAGGTTACTCCCCCAAAACTTACTTGGCTAATAGCCATCAATGGACCTTGGGCAATGCCCTACCCTCCCTTCCTCTGCACATAGATTGCCCCGCACTGGCAGGAAGCTATAAAGGAAGGAGGAGCTGCCAGCCACCTCACTTCCTTCCAATCACAGTACAAGACACAACTAATTCTCCAAGAAGGAAGTGGGGCGGGGGATGTGAGTCTTACCCAAACTGGGGTAAGCTGCCCAAGGTGGGACAAACCATGTGCCCAGTCACTCTTTACCTCACCACGTGGCAGGCGCCGCCGTCGGGTTTTGAGCGATGGCTGCTAGCACCCGTCACGTACAGCCACGTCACTGGCGGGGGCCGGGCCGGAGGAAGGACGCGGGGCAGGGCCGGGGGCCGCTCGTGTGGTCGGTACCACGGCCCAACCTGGCCCGGCCGCAGCAGGAGCTCCGAGAGCTGCCCGGCCACCTCACGGGAAGGGGGTGGCATTGTCTGCCCTGCTCCCTGCACTGGCCCTGAGTGTGGCAGCAATGCTTGCCCACCATGGGAATGTGCAGGGGATCAGGCCCTCCATGGCTCATGTGGCCTCCCCCCCTGTGGTTTCCCCCATTGCCACCAATACGGAAAAGGCAGTGAACACAACTTGGTTACAGGTAAGTCACCAGTTATTTTTCTTCGAGTGGCTCTACTGATTCTCACAAATGGGAGATTAAATAGCCGTCAGGGACTAGGATGGAGAGGGAGATGTGCTTGAAAAATAGACAACAAGACTGCTCCTCCTGTGCTCCTAAACGGCCTGGCCCCCACCCATCTGAAAGACCAGCTCTCTCCCCATACTCCATAGTGATCCCTACGGTCAGCAGGGGCGGGAGCGCCCTCTTGTCGGCTCCATCTATCTAGCAAGTCCACACAACACAGACGTCCAGAGAGAGGCGTTCTCAGTTGTCGCCCCTGTATAGTGGAACTCCCTTTCCCCAGGAGATTTGTCAAAGCTCAAGCCTGGGTGTTTCCAGAAGTGATGCAAGACATTTCTCCTGGGTCAAGCATTTGGCAGGGGGGGATAGGGGGTATGATAATGGGTGAGGCTACACAAGGAGACAGGGAGGGGAGGCTCACCCCTTTCTGGGCAGCCAGGCCACATTGATGCAGTGCACTGTGACATCAGCGGCCGCCAGATATCCCCGCCCCGAGGCGGGGCAAGCAGTTGGCTGCTACGTGACGCAGCTTTGGAAAAATTCTAGGATGTGTTGCGGAGCTACCCATGTGGAGGGGCCGCACTTGCCCCACCACGAAGGGAGCACCACTGCAGGGCCATGAGCAGTGGGCGCTGTCGTCCGTCCCACACGGCCACGTCACAGCCAGCGATGGGATCACCCTTGGGCTGGGGGAGGGAAGCGAGGCAGGGCCAGGTGCCCCCTCATGTGGCCGCTCTGGACACGGCGGGAGCTTCAGAGTGGCCCGGCTGCCCAGTTTCCTTGCAGGGGGGTGGGAGCAGGCTGCTCGTGTGCCTGGCTCCCTGCAAGGCACCCGCGGTGTGGCGGCGATTGGCGGTCACACAACCGTACGGGGGATCAGGCCCCTGCAGCTCATCTGTCTGCCCCCGATGTTGTAATCCACTCTTAGCCTTGGAGGAAAGACGAGATATAAGCTTAAACAAAGATATAAAAATAAATTTAAAAATAAATTCTGCATTTCTGAGTCTGGCAATGTCCAGTAACGTTTTGTGAATTTATGAGCCGAGGCCCATGGTAGCCACTCTACCGATTTTCTCTCAGGGGATAGGTCTGGAATGTGCTGATGAAGAGGCCACGTCTCTAGGAGGATGAGTTTAGAGTCAGGATAGAGTTGAGAGGTCCGTGGGCCTTGTGGCGTTCTTAAACCCCTAATTCTCTAGCACTAAGAACTGACTAACTAACGGCAAAACCGTTTGAACTTTTCCAGATGCTGTCTGACTACAAAATAGTCCCCTTCTCCACACACTGCCGTGGTCGGAACTGAGAAGGAGGGTTCCCCCTCTCCCCTCCTTGATTGCTTCTTCCTCCTGCCAGGGCGTGCTGCGCTGGAACAAGGCGGGGGAACTGGACTTGCCTCAAAGTCTGACAGCTGACGATGAGTTCCAATCACCTTCTATGCCTTTGCTGAGTCCCGTTTGTGAGAATCCACGGAGCCGCTTGAAGAACAACGGCCCTTGTGCTGAAAAGAAAAGTGACACCATACACGGAAAAAAAACCCACCCCATCTTATCCAGTGACTTCTCCCGCTGGGGAAAGGACTTTTTTGTTATCAAAGCCAGAGAATGCTGTAATTTACCCAGGGAATCTGTGTTCACTGTGGTTTCCCCATTGCCACTAAGAGGGGAAACACAGTGAATATAGGACCCTGAATAAATCTGGGAGGGGAGGGTAACTGGAGTAACAGAGGAAAATTAACAGCAGAAACGGACATTGTCCCTGCTCACTCTCTCTCTCCACACACACACACACACACACACACCCCTCTTACCCACCACTCGGAAGCAGTTCCAAGGCTTTTTGTTCACTGAGCTACGGAGTGGGGTGGGGAGCACTTTATTAGTGGTGGGGGACAGACTTCCTGAAACTCCAATATCCAGGACTAGATTTAACTTACGAGAGAGTCTGCCTCTCGCCAGGGGTGTAAAATCTGAGGTCTGAATTACTGAACAGAATATGTTTTCAAGAGAGCTAAGGTAAGAAGAATAGCCAGTCCAAGATTTTCAAGCACAGCCAGCAATTCGGGGTGTGTGTGTGTCCAGCGTAAGAAACCCAACTGAAGCAAAAATTCAGAAGTTGCGAGCACTCGCCCTACCAAAATTGGGGGCAAATTTTTAACCCCTGGAAAGGGGTTAAAACTGGGAAGTCCAAAATGAGGGCATCTAAAATTGCTAGTTACTTTTAAAAGCCTTAGCCTAAGGGCCTCTACTGCTGGCAGAGCCTGGGGTCATCATTTGGGTGCAAAATGATACCATTTAGGTTGGTTTGTAGTTCGTCTCCTCTCTCCACTGGCTCCCTATCCCCTTTGGTATCCAGCACACATGCCTAGACCTCACCTTCAAGACTCTCCATGGCCTTGCTCTTCCCGATCTCTCTCTGTGCTTGTTTTCTGCTCCATTCCCATCCAGGAACTTTGCTCCTCCTTTGCCACTGCCTTCATCTACCTGAGAGTCCCCTGTTCCTTTGCTCTGTCTCTTATGCTGCCCCTTATGACTAGGACTCCTCACACACGCTCTGCTCCCTCCCTCCCAATCCCTCCGGAAAACCTACCTCTTCCATCAGGCTCTCTCTAACTCCTCACCCCCACAGGCTGCTCACTGAGGCTTCCTCTGCTGTCTTTTTGTTCGGGAATGTAAGCCCCTCGGGGCAGGGACCGACCGGTCTTTAATCGGAACCAGGCACATTTCTGGTGCTACAGAAATAATGAATGATAAAACAGTCCATTCCATGCTCCCTGGGCACAGCTAGAGATGACAACACAAGACACGAACTAGCGGAGAACCAGGCTCTGAGGGTTCACTTACAGCCTACTTTAGTCCAGTTGAAATATCCCAGTCACACCCGGCCCAGCCAGATCACCCGCTCACTAACCACGACGCTTGTGGTGCGGGGAGGTAAGTCTCAAAGGGAGCCTTAGCCAAGACTCTCTTGTCTTTTGGGGTCCATTCCAGAGAGGTAATCAAAGCAGCCCTCTCTTTTTTTGTTACACAGTCCACAGATTCAAAAAGGTGCCGAGATCAGAAGATTGGTTACCTGCCAAAAAACAGTGGAGGCCAGTGTCTGATTTGGCAGGAGAAGACCGACCACCTACAAGAGAAAAGAGAAAATGGAGTAGCCAGGTCATACTTCAATTTCCCAATCTGTAAAATGGAGATTATTATTATTATTATTATTATTATTAGCAAGCATTTATATAGCGCCAGCAATGTACCTGGTGCTTTACAAAGTAATTCAATAGACACAGTCCCTGCCCTAGGGTTTACAATCTGAGAGACGGGGGAGGGAGCGGGGGGCAGAAGGATTAGAAAGAGGGTTTTATGGGGCTCAATTACCCTCAAATGCTTTGAGACTAGGGTTGCCATACTTCCGCTTTAATCCTGGCAGCTTATGAAAAAATGCATGGTGCAAGGCTGCACTGGTTCCAATCAGCGTTAGAGTGTCTGTGTGAGAAGGGTCATAAAGAAAAAGCAACTCCTTAAAGGAGGGCGTAAGAAAGGCTGAGAGAGCAGGCTAACAGTGGGGAACCTCAGGCCCAGGAGCCAAATGCAGTCTGTGGCTAGCTTTTATTTGGCCCCTGCGTTATAATACCTGTGTTAGCATAGGCCATACTAGTAATCGTGTCTGTGGGATGCTGCTCTGCTAGGCAATAGTAGAACCAGGGTGGCGAACCTCACGCCTGGGGGTCAAATGCACCCCATGGCTAGTTCTTTCCAGTTCCACGATCTGACCCCTGGATCCAGTTCCTACACTCAAGCACTGAAAGACCCGCGATCAGGGCAAGGGAGCAGAGGTGAGCGCCTAAACACAAGGGGAGGGGATGGATCCATGTTCTGGCCCTCCTCTTCCTGAGAGCACTCCCACCCCTCAGCGACTGTGCGGCCCTTAGAGAGCATACTGGGAGGGAAGAGGTTTTCCACCCCTGCCTTACACTCTTCCTGGTCGCTGCTGCTCCTGCTGCACTCCTCTCCGATCGCCAAACCAGTGCAAATGACACAAATGCACTATCGGCACCTACAAGTGGACACGATCGCATCCAAACTTGCCTTGATAGCGATGTAGGACAGGCCTTGTTTCTCCCTCTCTCCGCCCCCTTTTCCCACCATGCTCCCCACACCCCCCCCAGAACTTTGCTTCTCCCCTGCCGCCATCGCCGCTCCCCCACATCTCCCGACTCCTAAACCATCTTTGTTCTTCCTGTCAGGCTGCCCTGTCATAAGGTGGCCAGCCAGGATACGTCTCCCCGTTGACAGCGCTTTGAAGCGGCCACGCCACGTCAGAGAGCAGTTTTATTCTCCTCCGCAGTCCCAGCATACAATCATTCCTGTCAAAGCCGGGTTGCACCCTCCTGCAAGAGCAAGTCCCTTAGCCAGACGCCGAGACAAGCTCAGAACCCACTCCCAGTCACGTCTCACAGCAGAGACTGACACCCAGGCCTTGCTAGCTCCGTGGCCAGGGTCGGACTGACTTTGGGTAAAAACAGACGTGACGGTGGCCTGGTGCCTGCTGTAGCCCGGGAATCACCCGCTTGTGCGTTCCTGCGCTGCCGGGTCAAGGGCCATCCACGCGGGGTCTATACGTTTGTTCGGTGCCCCTCCTCAACCCAGGAACGGTGGCTGCAGTTTCCCGTCCCAGTAGGCTGGCCAGATATGCCCATTTTAGAGGGCAGTTATGAGAAATACAGGTGACAATGCAGCCCTGCAACCTGTATTTTGTGTCCTCTAAAATGGGCATATCTGGCCACCCTACGCCCCGAGATGGGCCAAGGAGGCACCTCGTCACCAGCATGTCTGTTTTTACCCTGGGTGTCAGGCTCTGCAGGTCTTGAGAGCCCCGGAGGGATGGGCTTTCCATGGCAAAGTAGGCTCCATTAAAGGACCAGTGACCCTCTTCATCACATAGCCCCTATGCCTGGAACTCTCTTCCTGAACACATACCTCTACACCCTCCCATCCGACCTTCCAATCCCTCCTAAGCACCTCCCCTCTTCTGTCAGGCTTTCCCTAGCTCCTCACCCCACAACTGCTCACGGATGCCCCTCCACCCTACTGCATTCAAGATTCCCCCCTTCCCAGTAACTAAACTAAGCAGGTGCACCTACAACTTCAGGAACGTCTCCCCGTCTCTCCCTACGTGCCCCTCTCCCGGGTCTGCCCTCCTTTGTCCAGCCCAGATTGTAAGCCCCTTGGGGCAGTGACCTGTCTCTAATTAATGACTATTCAGTGCCAGGCACATTGCTGGGGCTACTAAATAGTTATTAGTAACAGGCTCAGCAGAGATTGAGGGATGAGCTGAGGGACCGAGAACAAAGGAGTTAATGGTTTCTCCTCTGAAGCTCAGCGGGGAGGGGGGAGGGGAGAAAAATAAAAGAACACCCAAAATCTGCACGACTGAAAGAGGCACGTTTAATGCAAACTCTCCATATGCCCAAGAGTCTGCCAGGGAAGATGCAGCTTCACTTCTAATTACTGACAGGGAAAAAAAAATCCAAGAGAGAAAACAAACTGGGGAGGGGGGGGAAGAGAATCTGAAACGCCAGAAATGGCTGAACCACAAAACTCTAATTGCCTAACAAGCATGAATGGCCATTTATGGCTTCGAAACTGGGGAGAGAGTCTTTGCAGGATCAGGACCTTAATTTATGTTTGCCATTTTGGCTTGACTGTGGCAATAGCGTTTTGGAACGGTGCCTTCTTCTGACGTGAAGCTATTCCAGGCTAACTGCCTGCGTGTCCATTCGACAACTGGTAATTGGCGTGCTTGTTGCAAATTAAACAGGAGTAAACTACTCCTGTTCGATCAGAGGTAATTAATGTCCTCCAGCATTCTGAGAAGACAGATAACTTCGAATATAGGCACGAGCGTGTATGCAGCGGGGTAAGTGACCCCAAAGTAAATGGACAGCCTCGTCTGAACAAGCCCTCTGGTCTCCAGTCAAAGCTGCCTCAGTTGTGCCAAGAAAGTAATCCAGTGAAGTGTTGTGTGTGAACACTATGCTATCATTTAAACCTGCTTTTTGGTTCAAGTTTAATCTGCTTGAAATTTAGATAGATAGAAATTTGATACAGGGAATTTGCACTGGTTTAACTACACAAGTTTTCAAGGCAATTAAAAGGCCTTGTAATTGTTAGCCGAGCAGACTGGGGGATATAACCTCTGAGTGTCAGGAGCTGGAGTGATCCATTACGACCTGTTGGGGACTTCTCCAAAGCGACCAAGAATGGCCATTGTCGGAGACAGGAGACTGGGCTCAATGGATCATTGGTCTGACGCAGAATGGCTTTTAGGTTTTTGGCTAAACACAAAGAAACTGTCCCTGTTCCACCAACCAGCTACTGCAGAATTACTCCACAAAAGCCCTGCAGAGGAGCAACTCCGGAGAAGGTGGTTGGTGGATCGCAATTTCTGTCTTCACTCAGGCTAATTGATCCAATCCAGATTTATGAATGTGAATTTAACTTTGGTTCAATCATCCAGATTAAAAACCTCATGTAAATGTTTTTTTTTAATATGGAGTAAAAGTGCTTGTTCCAAGGGAAGATTAACCCATTTTTGTAAAACAGGGTTAAAGTGAATCATGAAAAGCGATTTTAAATGAGAATTTATTCTGTATTTATTGACCCGGCTGTATTAATAACTCACCCTAGTTAACACAGATGAACCTAACTTGCCCAGGAGGACAAGACCAAATTTGCACTGGTTTTAATCAAGCCACTTTAATGATGCAAGAGTTGGTTTATAATTTGGTTTATATCAGGGATGGGGAATCTTTTCCCTCCCGGGGGCCACTTTGGAAATTAGGACGAGCTCCGAGGGATGTGCAGAAGCTGAGGGCAGGGATGCTTATGAGGTGCACTCAAAAAGACCGTGGATCTCTGCTAAGGATCCCTCCCCTATCCATGTGCCTATGCCCTCATCTCTGCTCCCTCCCCCCAAGCTCAGTTTTTCAGTGCTTGGGGGTAGAAACTGAATCCAGGGGCCAGATCCAGGAACTGGAAAGAGGCCAAATAAACACTTGCTGTAGGACAATCATAGAGTTGGAAGGGATGGTAGAGGTCATCTAGTCCAACCCCCCTGCTCAATGCAGGAAATCCTTGTAGACAAGGCCTAAATTGTGATTTAAAGAGTGTAGCAGGGCAGAGTCACTGAGGGCTGCTATGCCTTTAAGAGAGCACAGCTAGCACCAGCAAAGGAAGGTGCTAAGGAACCTGCAGAGCCTCCGGAAGTGCACGACGGAGCCTGACAGGAAATAGCTGTGCTTAGGGCGTGGCCCAGCCTACAGAAGAAAGCCGTAGAGCCAGAGTTGGGCTGCTGACGAGAGAGGAGCTAGACTGTGAGTTCCTGTGGAAGCCTGACCTGGGGAACTCAACTAGGCAAGCAAGCATTGCCAGGACGGTGAGTAACCAAGGGGCTGCTGGGAGAGACGTACGGTGGAGATTAGACAATAAACAGAGTTTGGAGTGAATACCCCAGAGACACTGATTTATTGGGCACCGATCCTGCATGGACTTATGGTGTGTAAGTGCCACTCTGCTGCAAAGAGGTGCCATAGAAAGGTTTATTTTTACAAACCCTGAATCCTTTCCTGATGATTAAGGAAGGCGGGTTTATTTTACACGTTATGAGGTCAGAAAGGACCCCGGAGATCATTTCGTCTGTATAGCAGTGGCCAGCAAATTCCTTCTAGCTAATTTCAGACCCAACCCATTCCACTGTCTGTGGCTACAGCACGCCTCTCAAAAAGGCTCTAGCCCAGTGTTGATTTGAAGGGCCCCAGTCCAAAGTGCTCCCGGAGGCTTCCCTCTTCCTTGCCTTCTGCCTAGGGACGGCTGGAAAATGGGTCAGCAACCACAGTGAATGTGTTTGGGGACGCTTCCATGGGCTGAATGGAGGGGCAGAAGTGACCATGGGCCAGTGGTTCCCAGTCCCTTCTCTAAGGTTTGTGCTTCAAGCTCTCAGATCATTACTGAAGCTCTTCTTTGCCCAATTCCCCAGCACTCTTCGTTGGTATTCGGTTGGGCTGAAACTCGATCTCGGTTCCCCCTTGATTCCCGCTGAGAATCACGGTTCTTGACTTCTTTTTAGCAAGGATGGATAATCAAGAAGGTTCTTGACAATCTCTCGATTGAGAATTCTTCTCAATTTGCTGCAATTTACTGTACTGTTTACCAGGGACTCCATACAGATTTACTGCGTACTGCATAACATGTTCGTCCTGATAATGCGCATGCGCCAACGGCAGCCATTTTCCAAAACGGTGGTGATTCTGCCGGTGCCACTTTGGAAGATGGCTGTCCGTGTGTGGAACAACTGTAGTGGCCATTTTGTGCATGCACAATACTGGACTAAACACAGCACACAGAAGGCGGTACAATAGACGGTCGATTAGGATGAGGTTCTCGCCAAGATCTTGAGCCATTACCTAGATCATCCCGAGATCTCAGGTAACAATTCTCTATTTTCACGAGATATTCATGAGAAATAAATTGCTTCTCATTTCAACCCTAGTTTTCAGCACCTGAGGTCCCACGGTTTTTTGCTGCTTGCTTTTCAACCCCTACGTCTGAAAGCTCCTCACAAAAGAAAGGACCATTTGTCTCTTCGTTTTACAAATGGGGGAAATGAGGAGCAGGATAATGGAAATCACTGCCCCTAAGAGCTGAAATGGAGACCTAATTCTGTATCCACGGGTAATACCCACATTTTTGAGCCCCCCACCGGGCAGCCGATGGGCTACCTGATCAGTGATTGGGTACCCAACCACTCCCCCTCAAATTTGGGAATTTCCATTACTGATTTTTTTGTTATAAATCAGTAAATCAGGACAGAAAACCGAAGAGCTGGACAAAAACTCAACTAATCGGAACCGGACAACAATGTACCAGGACCGGATGTCGACATTCCGGGACATCCAGGTATCCAAATCGGGCCGGACCAATTGTGGATCAATCTGGGCACCAGGAATTCGATGGTGCTAACAGGGAAGAGGGCAGCAGGGGTAAGTCTCGGCAGGATGCAGCCCAAATGACATCACTTTCTTCAGGAAACAGCTCCACGTGTCCCTGCACAGTCGCTCTATTTTTACAGTTCTATACAGTCCCGCTTAGGGGACCAGGGCTCCCCTGGGGCAGCTCCTTGGCTCTGGCCCTCCTCGGGGCAGAGTCAGACCTCTCTCTCTCTCTCTCTTGGGGCAGGCACAGTCCCTCCTGCAGCCCCAGACAACTCCCTCTGTGCCAGGTTTGTGAGGTGGATGGAGCTCTCCCTTAGCTACTCTTCCCCCTGCACTGAGCCTGGCTCAGGCTTTTAGCCTCTGCCATGCCCAATATCAGCTGTGTGGCATCCGACGCTGTCCTCCACTATGTGCAGTGCCTGCAGTTCTGTTAGCACCTGCAAGTTAGCTGGTGCTAGCTCCCTTAAAGGGCCAGCGTTTCCCTGAGGCTGCGCTCTGCCACAGATGGGTATCCCCATTATTGTAGGTACTTGCTCTCTCTCTCTCTCTCTCTTCGCAAGCTTACACAGCAGGTCAGCAATGCAGCCAGGGACAAAACCCAGCTCTCCTTGCTGCTGAATGAAGCTCCGAAGAAACCTCTTCCCCCCAGTGAAGAATCACTTGTCCCCTAAGAAAACGGCCATGGAATCGTTTTCTTCGAGGGACTCCCCTCCCCCTACGCTTCAGTGCAGGATTCAGACTGTTTTTATGCTCGAGCAGGCTGCCAATTTTGTCACTAAATTTCACAGATCAATTGGCATAAATGTTACATTTTAATTTTAACATTTGAAAATGATTTGAATTTTTTTTAATTTTTTTTTAATGACAAGAGGTTCCAGTTTATTCTTTGCAGCTAGCGAAATTGGACTCAGCTGACAGCTCTCAGCTCCTCTGACAGCTCTGGATTTGGGCCGATTTTCAATGTCAACTTGATCGCTAACTTTTTTTTTTTTCTTTCACTTTAAAAAAAAAAAAAGCTAATTAAGAGATTACCACCAAAATGTTAGAAGCCAATAATTAACAACGATATTTTCCACCTCTCTCTCTCGGTAACGACGCCATTTCTTTCTCTGCACCTTTTTCTAGTTCCGCGATGTCTTTTTTGAGATGGGGAGACCAGAACTGCACACAATATTCCAGGTGCGGTCGCACCATTGATTTGTATAGCGGCATTATGACATCCTCCGTTTTATTCTCTATCTCCTTCTGAATAATTCCTAGCATTCTGTTTGCTTTTCTGACGGCTGCTGTGCCCTGCGCTGTGGATTTCAGTGTATTGTCCACAACCACCCCCAGATCCTTTTCCAGAGTGGTAACTCCTAGCTTAGTACCCAGCGTTGTGTACACATAGTTTGGATTATTTTTCCCTATGTGCATCACTTTGCACTTGTCCACATTAAATCTCATTTGCCATTTCCATTTAGATGCCCAGGCACCCAGTCTCGTAAGATCCTGTTGCAGTTCCTCACAGGCTGCTCGTGTTTTAACTACCTTGAATAACTTGGTGTCGTCTGCAAATTTGATCACTTCACTCTTAACACCCTTTTCCAGATCATTAATCAATACATTAAACAGCACCGGTCCCAATACAGATCCCTGGGGCACACCACTTTTTACATCTCTCCATTGTGAAAACTGACCATTTAGTCCTACCCTTTGCTTTCTATCTTTTAACCAGTTTCTGATCCATAGTAAGACTCTACCACCTATCCCATGACTTTTTAATTTTCTCAAGAGTCTCTCATGAGGGACCTTATCAAATGCTTTCTGGAAATCCAGGTACACTATATCTACTGGGTCTCCCTTGTCCACATGCTTATTTACACCCTCAAAGAATTCCAACAGGTTAGTGAGGCATGACTTACCTTTACTAAATCCGTGTTGACTCTTCCCCATTAAGCCATGTTTGTCAACATGCCCTGTAATTCTGTCCTTAATGATGGTTTCCACCATTTTGCCCGGCACAGACGTCAAGCTTACTGGTCTGTAGTTTCCAGGATCGCCTCTGGATCCCTTTTTAAATATCGGGGTTACATTTGCCACCCTCCAGTCCTCGGGTACAGTGGCAGATTTTAGTGACAGGTTACAAATTACTAACAGTAGGTCTGCGATTTCATATTTGAGTTCCTTCAGAACTCTGGGGTGAATGCCATCTGGCCCTGGTGACTTGTTAGTATTCAGTTTGTCAATTTGCCCTAGAACATCCTCCAACGTCACATTGATTTGTAACAGCTCTTCCAATTCCTCGCCCACAAAGCAAGGATCCGGCGTGGGTACCTCCCCAAAATCCTCCGCAGTGAAGACCGATGCAAAGAACTCATTCAGCTTCTCTGCAATGTCCTTATCCTCCCTGAGCGCCCCTTTTACTCCCTTGTCATCTAACGGCCCAACTGACTCCCTAGCAGGCTTCTTGCTTCCGATGGATTTGAAAAAGTTTTTGTTGCCTGTTTATGCCTCTTTAGCAAGCCTCCCTTCAAAATCTCTCATGGCCTGCCTTATTAACACTTTACATTTATGTTGCCAGTGTTTATGCTTTTTCATATTATTTTCATTGGGACTAGCCTTCCATTTCTTAAAGGATGCCTTTTTGGCTCCAATAGCCTCCTTCACCTCCCCATTTAGCCACAGTGGAAGATGTTTGGTCTTCCTGCTTCCTTTTTTAACTTGCGGGATGCATTTAATCTGGGCTTCCAGAAGGGCGCTTTTAAACAGCCTCCACGCCTCTTGCAAACTTGTAGCCCTTGCAACTGGGCTTTTTAGTTTCTTTTTAACTAGTTTCCTCATTTTGTCATAGTCTCCCTTTTTAAAGTCAAATGCTATCACTGTACTTTTGTTTGTCTTTCTCCCTCCAGAAATTATGTCAAATGTGATCATATTATGATCGCTATTGCCTAGTGGCTCCGCCACAGTTACTCCTTGCACTAGGTCCTGCGTGCCACTCAGGAATAGATCTAGAATAGCTCCCCCTCTCATTGGTTCCAGAACCAGCTGTTCTAGGAAACAGTCATTTACGGCATCTAGGAATTTGACCTCCACGTCCCGCCCCGCGGAAACATTCCCCCAATCAATATTAGGCTAATTGAAGTCACCCATTATTATTTTGCTGACTTTAGTAGCCTGTCTAATCTCTTTTAGCGTTGCTTTATCAGTCTCTCCGTCCTGGTCAGGGGGAGAAGGAGGCTCTTCTAGGTGAGAAATGGAGAAGTAGACTGGGAAGGGATGGTTGGGAATGGGAAGTGGTACGATCTTTCGATTATATCTATTTTAACTAAGTTTGTGTGGTTTGTTTGGTTTTTTTTAGTTATTGTAAGTCATCTCTGAGGTAGGGCAGGGTGTAAATCTAAATTAACAATAAATAATAATAAACAAGGGACAATGCATGTCAATGTATATGTCTGAAAACCATATTTTCTGAGTGCCTTGCAGTGTATCTCCCTGTGCATTAGTGACATACGAATACCCCCATTTTACAGAGGGGAAACTGAGGCACAGAGCGATTGAGTCGCTTTGAAATTACAGAGGAAGTCTACTGCAAAGTAAGGGATTGAAACCTAGGTCTCCCGAGTCATGGGACATCGCCCGAACCACTGGACCATCCTCTCTCTAACTTAAACATTCTAAACATACTCAATTTCACTGGCCCCTTTGGGCTACAAAGGAGCAAAGAAGTTTGTTCTGAGGAGACTCGTGGATAACGAACACCAGAATATGAGATGTGCAGTCAGGGAAAGTGGAGCCCAGGCTCCCTATGTATTATGGGCAAATGACTCCTCCTCCCCTTCCCCTTATCTGGATCATGGACTTAGACCTCAGAATAGTAGACTCTTTTTATTAGCAAGACTCAACTGCTTTCCCTTGGCAATGGTGGAAGGACGTTAGAAGGGTACTCCACTAGCCCAGTGGCTATGTTGTTGCTACCTTGGTAAAATTGATTCCTTGGAGCATATTTTTTTAGAATGCCCCTTTTATAAGGAAGCCCGTAGCAAATTTATTTTACCAATGATGTAAAATTCCTCCTCGAGGATCGCTCTGAAGTAGTAACCAAGAAGGTGGCCCAGTTTTTAAGGCATGTTTTTATTATTAAGTCTCGCAAGGATGTGCGTACGATGGAATGTGAATAGTTGGCCAATGTGTCAATTGTGCTTATATAGATCTTTTATGGTGGCAGCCCAGACTGCTCGAATGACCTTGTGAGATTGATTTGTATTAGATTTGGTTTTGCTATTATTCTTTATAACTGTTATATTTATTATATTCATAATTCAAATTACTCTCAACACCTGTAAGAGGATGTATGGAAGGTTATACTTCTTCTTTTTATGTTAATCTTTGGTTTTAGATTTATTTGTAATGGCCACTGGCCGATCAATAAACAAACAAATATACTCCATTTCACCTTAGTGCTTGCCTTCATACAAGGCCCTGTCCCAAAATGTTATTAGCACAGTCAAGTCAAGATGACAAACACAAATTAAGGCCCCGATCCTACAAACATTTACATAGGAATCGTTCCATTAAAGTCCACAGGATTGTTTAGACAAATACTTATAGGCTAGGGGAGGACAATTTTGCAAAATCACAGTATATGACTGTTATTTACTAGACAGAGAGGATTCTGATTTTCATTGAGCAGACTTATCTTGGAGAGTGATGGAGATGGTGTAGCTCAGATGAGATTTTTTAATGGGGCCAACTTCTGTTGGTGAGAGTACGCGAGCTTTCAGGATGCGCAGGGCCCTTCCTCGGGCATGTCAGGAGTCAGAATTATGGACTGAGTGATGCAAAACAAGTATACGCAACAGGGGATGGGAAACCTCAGGCCTGGGGGCCAAATGAAACCCGTGGCTAGTTTTTATGCGGCCCCTGGATCCAATCCTGCCCAGGAGCAGAGATGAGGGCGTGCACACAAGGAGAGGGGACAGAGCCAAGAACTGGACCCTCCTCTTCCTAAGCTCACCCTGTAAACCCCCACAACTTTCTCCATGGCCCTCGGAGCTTGTACTCATTTTCAAAGTGGCCCCCGGGAGGAAACAGGTTTCCCACCCCTGAAATACAGCGTAATGAAAGCAATCATTTGAGAGGCTGCTAAGAGGAGAGAAGTCATTGGTCCCACTAAGCAACTGCTTTCATCCTACACACCCATTTTGCCTTTTATCAGTCTATAGTCCTGACTTGTTCCATGCCTGAGGAAGGGCTCTGTGTGGCCCGAAAGGCTGCATGCGCTCACCAACAGAAGTAGGCCCATAAGAACATCTGAACTGACTATGGCAACCACACTCTCCTTGCCGGAGAGAGAGTCCAACAAAGTTTGTTACCACGCTCAGAGCATGTGGGCCCTTGATGTGGACCATGGAAGCAGCCGGTCCAGTGTCCGGTGCAGGACGGCTCTGAAGACCAGTGCAGGAGCGGTAGAAGCTCTAGTTTACAGCCATTCAGTGCCCCTTGATTGCCTGTTTTCCCATGTTACACTGGGTGCCTGTTTCACGCTGGAAACACTCAGCCAGGGTAACGTGTATTTTAAACCATAACTTAACAGCGACGTGGTTGCTACCTGCTTATCCCGTGCAGCCAAGTCTGAGTAGAAAGCACCGTTAAGTTGCTGCTTTGAGGTTTAAATAGGGAGAGCACGGGGGCAGCGGAAAGCCACGGCTGTGCTCTCCATGCCTGTCCCTATCTCTTAGGTGCCTGAAGCAGAAACCGACAGCCAGGAACAACAAACGTGTTCTGCAACAACACTGCAGAGCAACAGTCTCGTTGGGGAATAAACTGCCCCCCCCCCCATTGCCCCAGCTGGCAAAGACGGGGGGGGGGGCAGTAGAAGAGGCAAATCCTTGGGACCCATCACTGCTGCTCGCCGGATTCCAGGACCAGTAAGCCCCCCTCCTTCCCTCCCTAACAAGTTGTAGGTAACAGGTGAGTTGATGCCGACTACCCAGAAGATGTTAAGTGTACATGATGCCTTACGTCAGGAGTGGGGAACACTTTCCGTCCCAGGGGCCACGCTGAAAATTAGTCCAAGCTGCAGGGAAGTTGGGGGTGCACTCAAGAAAAGGAGGGTCAGGATCACAGATTTGTACCACGGATCTGTCCCCTCTCCTTGTGGGCAGGCCCTCATCTCTGCCCCCTTCCCCCGAACTCAGGTTTTCAGTGGTTTGAGAGAAGAACTGGATCCAGGAGCTGGAGAGAGACCACATAAAAAAATTGCTGGGGACCGTATTTGGCCACTCCAGGCCTGAGGTTCTGCAGACCTGCCCTACAGAGTCATGATTCCCCTGTGTTGGCAATTCTGAACACACGGGGGGCATCCCAATTTTAAAAACACTCATCCTCTCTCTCTCTCAGGGCCCAGATGGAAAATTAAACACAAAAAGAAACCAGGCAGCTATTTCAGGAAGGATGAATAATGCGTAGGACGCAGCCTGCAACTGCAACAATTTTAAACTACCGGGGCGCAGTTTTGGGGGGGTTGGTGTTTTTTGGTGGTTGTTTTTTTGCTGAAACCCTCTGTGAAGTGATATGGGAAAGGTGTGAACATTCCATGAATTTCTCACAAGCGAGGAGCATGGAATTGGGAGGATTCAAAGCAAGTGCTAAAAAATGCATTTCCTTTTTACACTCCGGCAGAGCCGGGAAGAGAGGCTGAGATACTTACGACGGGCGTTCCAAAGGGAATGTAACCTAGACGGGAAACAAACAAAGAGAGAGAGATGAATTTTAATAAAATCGAAATGCTGGCAGGATTGTGCCTGAGAGACCCGAGCTTGCCACGAGCACATGATGCAAAACGCACACGGAAGAAGCGATCTCTCTGTTTTGCAGCAGTTTTACTCTAGGTGACCGCTGTGGAACCGCTCCTGCTCTACAGACCACGAGAAGAATGGGCCCCATAGTTGGGACCCATTCTACCCTTCTCCATCCCTGTGGGTTTTTAATCATCTGACCAGGATTTCAGATTCCAAAACACAACTAGCCCCATAAAAGTCAAAAGCTTCCCTGCTTTCGCACTGTTGAAAATCGCCAGCATCTCCCAGCAAAGCACTGATCGATTATGCCTGGAACGTCCTCCCTGGATATGTTCACTCTGCTCCCTCCCTCCCAGCCCTCAAATCCCTCCTGAAAACCTGCCTCTTCCGTCAGGTTTTCCCTAGCTCCTAATCCCCTGAAGTCCCTGACTTACTTGGGGTTAGGCCTGAAACGACAAATTGCAGGGAATGCTGTTTCCATTGGAAACAGGGCATTTGCCTTCGTTCACTTGACAAGGAAACTTACTGGCTTTTTCACTGTTTTTGCCGTTTGTCATTATTTTTTGCAAGTTGAGCAGAGCTGCTACATGGCCGATCCCAAGTCCCACGTGCACCCCAGGGGCTGTAGAGATGCATACGTGCCAGGTAGGTGCCAGGGAAGTGCTGGAAACTGCCATAAACGTGCCGTAAAACTATCGTAAAAGTTCCGAGAAAAGTGACGGAAAATGCCAGAAAGTGAGTAAATTAACGGGAATGATGAAAAAAACCACAGGCGCCGATATCAGCGATGGCAGAAGCAGAGAATCCCTGGCGGAGGCGGACAAAGTACTAATGAACACTCACAAGTGCTCCCGAAAGGTTGGCATTTCCCTGCGGAACAGGAACACTTGCTCTCCTCTCAGCCCTAGTCAGCGTCCCCTTCTCCTCTGTAACTAAGCTAAGCTCATGCACCTGCAACTTCTCAACTTTGTGAATGTTTCTCAGTCTTTCCCTCTGTTTCCCTCCCTTGTCCCTCCTAGACTGTAAACCCACTGGGGGCAGGGACCTGCCTCTAACTGATGATTGTGCAGTGCCGGGTACATTACTGGTGCTATATAAATACATTTATTGTCTCCCCATTTACAGATGGGGAAATGGAAGCCCAGGGTAGTTGGCAGCTGATAGACGAACACGGTACCGCAGCAGTTATCTACCAAACAATCAAGCGTGGAGGGAACTGCAGGGACTCCGTTCCCACGCAGTGATATGGGCCAAGCTTTTCTGCCAATGGGGGCATCTTAGGACTACGGCTTCCATCAGAACAATGGGTGGGACGTGGCTCATTCCAGAGCAAGTGTATACGCCAGAGGTGGGGAGCCTCTGGGCTACATCTGTCTTTTCTCTGGCCCCTTTCCAGTCCCTGGATCCAGTCCCTACACTAAAGCACTAAAAGAGTGAGCTCGAGGGAAGGGAGCAGAGATGTGGGCATGTACTCAAGGAGAGAGGAGAAATCCATGATATGGACCCTCTCCTTCTTCCTTCCCCCATCCTCAGCGCACCCCTCAAATACCCGCTACCCCGAACTCTTATGCAGCCCCTATTGTAACCAACCTTAGCCTTAGAGAAGGGCAGGATATAAGTTAAAACAAAAAACGACACCCTGTCACTTACACCACCTCCCCAAACACACCCCAACTCCTTCACAACCCTAACTGACCGCACGCCAGCACATGGACACACATTCTCTGAACTGATGCCGTAGGTGAGTTCTCACTGCAGGAGGCTGGTCCTGACCACCTAGCAGACAGTCATTAAAAAAAAACCCACCCACTTGTGAGAAGTTATCGAGTAATTTGTTAACACCCTAAATGACCTCATAGTCGGGTGAGCCAGCTCCCCAGCAGGGAACATTAAAAACAAGCCAAAGGTCCAAGAGGAGGCACAGGCCGTCCCTGCTGGGGGCGCTCCAGAGAAGGTTGACTAAGAAAAACGGCCAAACAGGAATCATTCCACGTACATGGAAATTGCTTAATCTTCCCCACGGAGGGGTTGAGCACCGGTCAGAAGGAAGGGAGAGGGCAGATGTAATAATGATGCAGCAGCCAGGCTCTCGGACCAGCATCCCCTAGCTCTGCCATGTGAATGAGGATCAGGCTCAGTAGGAACGACTGGAAGGATTGCTGTGGCGAAGGCACAAGCTGACGTGGCAGGTGTCCCTCGAGAACTGGGGTTTTGCTTAGAAAGGCTTATGACGTGCTCATTGCTGTGACTGATGAATTGCGCTGCTCTCCCAAGGGGAATTGGCTGCAGCAGACTACATCGCCTGAACAAGCAGAAAGCTTAGCTGCTGGACTCTGCTCCGGAGTCCGGACCCACTTGTTACCTCCCAAGCCCAGAGGAACTCTCCAGAATGGCTCCCTGACTCTGCTGATCCTTTGGTTCGGACACTGGCCTCGGACCCCCTGCCACCAGGGGCCTCAAACTCCGGTCCCCGGGGAGACGGAGCCAGCGCCTTACCGCCTCTGCACCATGGCAGCCTGAGGCCCGACCGGCAAACTACATCTCAGGAGGGAGTCAGGTGAGCAGGAGGCTGCAGCTCACTGGCTCCCTTCCTGACTTATTTCCCCTGCCTGTCATCCTACCTCCTTGTCGTCTGAGCAACCTGTCACACAGACTGCTGGTCAGACCCCACCTCCAGAGCTCCAGCTCCGTGCCTGCCTTTCCCTGCCTGCATTCAGGCCCTATCCTGCCCCCCCAAACAGACAGAATTCTTGGCTTCGACCTCTGGCCTGGACTTCAGCCGCGAGCCTGGTAACCTCCATGGACTGTTGATTGCTCCTCCCTGCCTTGTAAGCACCAGGGCCCAATTCTGCAAACGTGACGCCTGAAAAATGCAACCTGACCTCGGCCATGCCTCTGGATTACTCCCCAAGCTCGCTGAGTTTGGGGTGGACTTATTGGCCCCTGACCCACGTTTGCTTCCTGGTTATGGCCTTGAGAAACCCCCAGTTGGCTGTCTGTGTGGCGAACACCCCGCCCCTTGGCAGAGGCTCAGCCTGGGAAGAGGCTTCAAAAGGGGCATGTTCATTTAATTTATTTATTTAAATGTTATATGCTGCCCTTTCCAGAGGCTCAGGGCGGCTTATAGATCATAAAAACATTAAAATACAAAAAAACCTTCCCCCAACCCTACCGCACACCCCTACAAACGCACCCAATACCATCACCCCTCCCAACCCCGCAAAAACCATCCCAATCCCCTATCCCCACCCACCAAATGCCTCTTCAAATAAAAACATCTTACATCACCTCTGGAAAATGCCCAAGCTGGGGTTCAAATGAACCTTCGGGGGAAGAGAATTTCAAAGCATCGGGGCAGCAACTGAGACCGCCTCCCTGCCAGCCCTTGTCGTTCATGTATCTCATTGCTCTCGACTGCATGAAGTTTTTGGTACACGGCTCTCAAGGTTGAGAACTTTGCCCATCCCTGGTCTAGGTACTTAAGAAATGTCAGAGGCTAGACAAGCTAGGAAGTCCGTGCACAGATATTGTGGAGAAGGGAATGAGGCACACCCCAAATGTTTGAAAGCAAAATGAATGAGGATAAAACCTCGGTTGGGAACAACCGTTCTACAACCGCACAGAGCTGAGCAATGTACCGTTGCGAGGGCGGGCGCCTTACCTGACATTCTGAAAGGCATGAAGATCATTTCATTTGTATCCGGGTGGATGATCGCCTACAAAAAGACCAGGAAACAGACATGGTTAAAGTGAGGAACGAGCAGGAAGTCGGCGTGGAAAGTGACCTTCATCCTCACGGCTAACTAGAGGGCAGGTTTAATCCCAGTGGAATCCACTTACATAGAACCTGTATAACCCGAATTTCTGGAGAAGTGGAATTAATTTGTTTCCCCCCTCCCCCCCCCCCCCCCCCCCGATTGCAAGTCTATGGGGATGCATTGCTTCTTGATCTGGGTAATTAGAATTCTGAACCCTGATAAGTCAAATTTGTAAGATGTACAGAGTATACCCACCCAGATAATTAATTTGTTTCCCCCCAGTTGCAAGTCTGTGGAGATGCATTGCTTCTTGATCTAGATAAGCAGAATCCTGAACCCTGGTAAGTCAGATTTTTAAGGTGTACAGAGTATACCCACCCAGCTAAAAATAGAAGGACCTCTGAGTGAATAGTTTCTTGACAGCCTTCGGTTAAAATACTGTAATATATACCTTGTAATACAGACAGGATGAGTCTTCATCTCAGGCAGGCTGGAATGGGCATTAGAGGACAGGAGACTCACACTGACAGCCTAGCCTGCCAGACAGAGTCTTATTTATGTGTAATACTGGGAGTATCAAGGGTGCTGGAAGGTGGTGTGTGCGCATGTGTGTGTGATTCTGTCAATTCTGACTCTGGGAGTCTTGGGTGGGCTGGAGACAGGGAAACCTGGTGATCGCTCCTGATCACCAGGTTTCCCTGTCTCCAGCCCACCCAAGACTCCCAGTCAGAATTGACAGAATCACACACACACACCTCTGTTGTCTTTTCTGACTCTTTGCTTCTGAGGAAGGGTAGGGGACTGGAGAGGGAGAAAACCGGTGTTATCTTAATCGGAGTATCAGTTTTAATCGATAGGTCCATTTCCTTAAGTAGAATTTCTGATAAGTTGAAATTTTTTTCCATGGCCGGAGAAATTCCACTTAAGCAGGCTCCACTGTCCCTGTCTACTAAAGCTGAAACAGATACTCATAAAAGTGGATGTACCCACTGAAACTGCAGTCCCCAAATAGTCTCGGATGGGTAAAACATGAGTTACCCACATTATCAAATTACCATTTTCCCACTGCCGAGATATCGTTTTGCCCCATTTTATTATTATTATTATTATTATTATTTTACTTTTTTATTATTAGCAAGCATTTATATAGCGCCAGCAATGTACCTGGCGCTTTACAAGGTAATTGAATAGACATGGTCCCTGCCCTAGGGCTTACAATCTGAGAGACCGGGGGGTGGGGGGTGGGGAGATGAAGGAAGGGGAACAGAGGGAGAGACAAGGGGTGTAACATTCACGAAGATGCGAGGTCCCAGGTGCACGTGCTTGACTTGGTTACATCAAGAATGATGTCTGGCTGGTCCGTGTGGTGAGAATATGAGTACATTTTATTAAGTTATCAGTTTACTGTTTTTCCTTCTGTTTCAGGTAGGAGTAAGGATGCCAGAGTGCCACCATGCCGAAGCAAAACCCTAATACTTTCTCTTGTCTCTCATGTTTGGGATCAACATGGCAAGCACACGCCCCCCACAAAGGGACAGTAACAGTTTTAAAAGGGAATACTTAAAAGCTCATTACCTGCTTTATTTTCTGAGCTTTCCATAGCTGGAAAAGAAAAAGAGAACATTATCATTAAATGGGCACAGAAGAACCTACAGGTAAAACTGAAATGAGTACCCGAAAAAACGGGGATACCCGTCAGATCTCCAGTACCCGAATTGACTCAAATATTGGGTATGAATCAGTATCCAATTTTGGCCCAATTCGGGTACCCGATGTCCCAGAATATCGTTTCTGGTCCCAGAATATTGACTTCAGTCCTGATTTTCTGTTCCGTTTTTCAATCGATAACCAGAAAATCAGTACCAGAAATGACTGATTTGTCATGTAGAATAGAAAAGAATCATTTATTAAGGCCATGACTAGAATAGCCATTGACCAACGTACAAGATACAACACAGAACAAAATAAAACTGAGCGCCCATATGCAAAATATAAAAATGCAAAGTAGAACTAAATTAAAACAAATAAACATAAACCTACAAAACTTAATAACTAATTTAGAAACATTCGTATAAAATAATTTACTTATGTAAAATATCCAGAATTTACCGACAGCCAATTCAAAAAATACTGTTAGAGGATTAACATAATTTCCACAATAATACAAGGAAAGAGATACTTAAACCATGACAACCAAGGAAAACATCCAAAGGAACCATTTATCAAACATTTCCATCAAAATGCAGTTAACCACAAAACCAAATCAGTAGCAGACAATAGGGCACATACGAAATTTGCTCTAAAAACAGCAGCTCAGATCAGGGTGCGCTAGGATATAAACATAGACTGCTTTATCAGCAACATCCCGTGGCAAAATTCTGCCATACTCCTGGTCATCTCGGTATCTAGGCCAGAGAGTAATCTACTTGCTACCAACTCTCTTTCCCAAAACGGACAATCATCTATATACTATGATAAAAAGCGGGATGCCATGTATCCGAGTTCCCAATCAGTGACCAGGTAGCCTAAATCCCCAACACGGTATTCTAAAATGCGGATATTGCCAAATTAGGTCCCCGTTCCAGTTCTACCAACAAGCTTTCACAGGAAAAGTACCATGAAAAGCATTAGCTCTCTGCCCCGCTATGTGAAACTGGGGCAGGACCACTTAGAGGGATGTGCACACGATGCCAGGCCTGCTCCCACACAAAACTTAACCTCTGGGGAATTTGCTTGCGGTCACTGGACACTCTAAGCGTTACAATTAACCACAGGGAAAATTTGCAACATCATCCTACGGTGGAGTAGAGTGAACAAACGTTCCTGCTGTTCCGCGTTTATACCGCCACCCTATCGGCTCTGATTAAAAGGGGGAGTTCATCGGGTAGCATCATAAATAGGGCAAGTCCCTGCCAGGCAAACCCGCGCCCCCCCCCCCGGATGAAATTGACAAAGTGAGATTGGGGTACCACAAGGTTGGGATGGCTGTGTTTGGTGGAGGTTTCCCGAGTTCCCCACGCTGGGTTTAAGCAGGTGGAAGGTAGCAAAAGAGTTCTGAAGAAGAAGGTGGCGGCAAAGTCCTCAGAAGTGTTCCTTGGAGAAAAGAGCAAATATGGACTGGGGGAGGAGGGGAAAAATGAGAACGAGTAGGATCCCTCGGGGGTTTGGGATCGCTCCTGTCCTGGTAAAGAGGTGGTTAGCAGGATCTCTTCAGCAGGATTTCTGCAGCTCAGCCCTGCAGAAAGAGCACCCTGCCCCTCTGCCCTCCATCTGGGCCACCCCCCTCCAGTCTCCTTGCCTGGAATTCCTGAAGGAAGGTGCTTTGCAAGCTACTAGAGCCCAGAACAATAGCGACAACAATGGCACCTGCTTCACCTCTTGCCCCATTAGCCACCCTCACGCCCCCCAGCTGGCTCTTCTACAGGTAGTAGGGTGTAAATGGGGGAGGCTTTTCCTTGCACCCAAACGCAGGCTGAGAGGAAGTGTCTGTCAGGATCCCACTGACTTCAAATTGGCATCTCAGGGTTTCCCAGCCCAATGGCCCAATGCATAGTGCCACTAGAGCCTCTTGAGAGCTGGCTTGGTTCTGGGCACTACGCACAAGTCAAGCCACCCCCCTAAGCATTGGGATTGGCTGCTGCGACTATAAAAGACCGCCCAGAGGAAGCAGGAAGTAAATACAGCAATGACTCTTCCTTTCTGTTCTCCAACCAGTGAGTGTCTCTCTTGTTTACCTTTGCCTGACCCATCTCCTATCTCAAGTTCCTTATATTCCTGGGTCCCTTGGATCCAATTCTGCCTGTCCCTCCAATCTACTTTGCCCTGACTCCACTTCGGGTCCAATTCTGTAAGTCCACCCATGGCTCAGGGTCCTCTGTTCCCCCCACACACAATGGGTCAGCCCTCCTCCCCTAACTTTGTACCGTTACACTCTGCTGCCTGTGGGCTCCGCACCAGCCCCAGAGGCTACAGCTGGGTTTGCAAAAGGCACACGTGCCGATGCCCTCCTGGGCTGGAATTACCAATCTTTCTAGGAATCGCCTCCCTGCCATTTGTTCGAGAGGGGGAAGGATCTGGCCAGAGCCCTACTCTCTCCAGCGCCCCCATCTCGTCTCCCCAAAGCACTCCCCTGAGATTCATGCCAAAGCTCCCAGTGACTTCCAGAAATCTTCTTTCTACTCTATTCCTCTTCCTCTCCCTCCTCCATCTACAGTCTCAATTAAATCTTTTCCTACAACTCTGAGACGTATCCACAGGGGTCCTGTTCTGTACACTTGCCTCTGTAGGATGCAAAAGGGTTTATTGTCAGTTATCCAAGGAAAGGCAACACTGACAACTATTTAAGGATTCTGAACACTTTGAAGTAGTTGCCTAAAGCAGTTAGTTTTTAGTTAAGTCAGTAATTAGCAATTATTACTATTTCGTCTAAAAAGTTTCACAAGAGAGTTCAGAGATTTCTGCATATCTGCATTCTCGGCAAGAGTATTTCTTTGTACGCGTAGATGCGACTTTCGGAGGATGCTCCATGAAACTAACTGGTAAAGCAACACTAACTGGTAACTAACTAACTAGGGGACACTCCATGAAACTAACTGGTTGCACATTTAAAACAAAGAAAATATTTTTTCACCCAGCGCACAATTAACTTGTGGAATTTGTTGCCACAGGATTTGGTCAAGGCCAGTAGAACAGCTGAGTTTAAAAAAGGCCTGGATAAGTTCTTGGAGAGTAGGTCCATTAACGGCTATTAGCCAAGTAGGTTTAGGGGGACATAACTTCTAACTTCTTACTGTCGGGAGCTGGGTGTGACAACAAGAAATGGATCGGCCCATTGGGACCTGTTGGGTACTTCTCCCAAGCCTCCACGATTGACCAGTGTCTGAGACAGAATGCTGGGCTCGATGGACCATTGGTCTGATCCAGTATTTATTAACATCTGTTTCCATTTTTATTTATTATTATTATTATAAACATTTATATAGCGCCAGTCATGTGCTTGGTGCTGTACAGAAACATACAATAGACGCGGTCCCTGCCTGTGACTTACAATCTAAATGACAAAGGGGGGGAGACAGGGAGAGGGGACAGTGGGAGAGACAGGGGAGAAGACAGACAAACATTCAGGCGGATGTGAAGTCTCAGGTGCATGTGCTTGGCTTGGTTACAATCAGGTTGGTTGCAGCAGTCTGCAGAGGAGGGCAGACAGTAAGTATATGGGGAACGACTAGCAGGCATTGGGAAAGGCGGCGAGGAAAACGNGATGTGGGCAGGGAGGGAGTTCCAGGCATGGGGGGCAGCGAGGGAGAAGGGTCGAAGGCGGTTAGGTGAGCAGGAGAAACGAGGGAGAGTGAGGGAGGGGACAGAGGAAGAGCGGAGAGCGCGTGCAGGAGTGCGTAGGGAGATTAGGTCCGAGAGGTAAGGGGGAGCTTGGTCGTGCAGTGTTTTGAATGTGATACCAGGAGTTTAAACAGGATACGTTCAGGAAGGGGGAGCCAGTGGAGAGAGAAGAGGAGAGGCTGCACATGGTCGAAGCGATGGGCAGAGTGAATGACCTTGGCAGCGGAGTTTTGGATTGCGACAAGGGGGGACAGGTGAGAGCGAGGGAGGCCAGCAAGTAGGAGGTTGCAGTAATCGAGGCGGGAGATAACCATGGCATAAAGCATGATAACCATGCTTTATGGTGCCGTTTTCACATTTCAAAAACAAACACACAAAAATATGGGCAAAGAACTTTGCTTAAATGATTGGGGTAAGGAAAAGATGCATTAATACGTACCTAGGAAATGAAAAGTTGAGGTTAGCCCGCACCTCACACACCACCCTAACTCTGCCCTTTAACATGTTTTTCAATTGAAAAATCTGGCCTACAATTATTAGGCTTGAATAGTGTCAGGTCATGGCCTCTTTAAGGCTGACGTGCCCAAGAGAGGGTGTGATATAAATGATGGAAAATAAGACCTGCCGTCCTCACTGGGTCAAGACCAAGGATCTATTAAGCCCAGCGTTGTGGCTCCAATAGTAGTCGCACTCGGTCGCTTCAAAGAAGTAGCCGACAGGTGCCAATGGAGGGATCCGTTCCCTCCTGCTCACGCCCAGTTCCCGACACTCAGGGGTTACATCCCCCCAACCTACCGGGCTTTAAAGACCTGTCCTCTAAGAATTTTTCCAATCCTTTTTTAAAGCCAGCTCTGCTACTGGCCTTCACAACATCCTCTGGCAACAAATTCCACAAGTTAACTCTGCACCGAGTGAAAACGTATTTTTTGTTCATATTAAATCTGCTGCCAGTTAGTTTCATGGAGTGTCCCCTAGTTCTAGTATTATTTGAGAGGGTAAATAACCGCTCCCTATTTACTTGCCTTGCATCACCCATTGGGACCTGTTGGGTACTTCTCCCAAGCGTCCAAGATTGGCCTCCTCGATCATATCCCCTCTCAATCATACCTCTCAAACCCTATAACCCTCGATCATCTCCCCTCTCAATCATACCTCTCAAAACCTGTAGCCCTCGATCATCTCCCCTCTCAATCATACCTTCAAAACCTGTAACCCTCGATCATCTCCCCTCTCAATCATACCTTCAAAACCTGTAACCCTCGATCATCTCCCCTCTCAATCATACCTTCAAAACCTGTAACCCGCCATCATCTCCCCTCTCAATCATACCTCTGAAACCCTATAACCCTCCATCATCTCCCCGCTCAATCATACCTCTCAATACCTGTAACCCTCGATCATATCCCCTCTCAATCATACCTCTCAAACCCTATAAACCTCCATCATCATCTCCCCTCTCAATCATACCTCTCAATACCTGTAACCCTCCATCATCTCCCCGCTCAGTCATATCTCTCAAACCCTATAACCCTCGATCATATCCCCGCTCAGTCATCTCTCTCAAACTCTATAAACTTCTATCATATCCCCGCTCAATCATACCTCTCAAACCCTGTAACCCTCGATCCTATCCCCGCTCAGTCATCTCTTCTCCAAGCCGTAAAGACAGAGGTGATGGTGGTGGGGAGGGCGAAGGGGTGTGTGGCCCCCCTAGTTGGGGGGGTTTGCCCTCCTGTAGCTCAGCAGGTTCGGAGTCTGGGGGTTTTATTGGACGCAGACCTGCGTCTGGAGCGGCAGGTGGAGGCAGTCGCTAAGGCTGCCTTCCGTCAGCTTTATCTTGTACGTAGGCTGCGTCCGTATGTCTCTGGCCCGGACCTGGCCTCCCTCATCCATGCCTTTGTCACCTCGAGGCTCGACTACTGCAACGTGCTCTACGTGGGGCTTCCCTTGTTCTTGGCTCGGAGGCTGCAGCTGGTGCAGAATGCGGCGGCTCGTCTTCTTACGGGGACGGGTCGCCGGGAGCACATTACACCGGTGCTCCGAGCGCTGCACTGGCTGCCGATAGTGTGCCGGGCCAAGTTCAAGGTCCTAGTGATGATCTACAAAGCCCTATACGGTCCTTAGCCCTCATACCTTAGGGACCGCCTCACCCTTCACGCCCCGGAGCGGCTCCTGCGGTCTGCCGGGGGTGCCCTCCTGGAGGTCCCCCGTGTTAAGCGGGGGGCCACGATGGAGCGAGCATTCTCGGTGGTAGGGCCGCGGCTGTGGAACTCCCTTCCGGAGGAAGCTCGCCTGGCCCCAAGCCTTTTAACATTTCGGCGGAACTGTAAGACCTGGCTGTTTGCCCAGGCTTTTGGGAGGGAGGGTGGGGGGGGATGATTTTAGTCCCCCGCCCATTTATTTATTTGTTATTTTTCTAGCCCTGTTTTATATGATACATTTTATATTTAATATTTTAAAAGGAATTTTAATGTTTTATTGTTCATTGTTGGAAGCCGCCCCGAGCTGCGTTGCAGGAGGGGGCGGGGTATAAATTTGAAAAATAAATAAAATTAAAATAAAGCCCTAACTTATCAAGCCTCTCCTTATACAGAAGCCGTTCCAGACCCTGGATCATTTTTTCCCCTCCTCTTTGCACCTTGTCCAGTTCTACTGCAGCTTTTTTGAGATGAGGCGACCAGAACTGCACACAATGTTCTATGGTGCGGTCGCATCACAGATTTCTATAGGGGCATTAGGATAGTTTCTGTTTTATTCTCTATCCCTTTATGAATAATTCCTAATGTTCTGTTTGCTGACTGCTGCCACATATTGAGCTGAGGTTTTCAATTAATTGTCCGCAATGACGCCAAAATCTTTTTCCTAAGCGGTGATCTCTAATTCAGAATTTAGAATCCTGTATGGAGAGTTTGGATTATTTTTCCCTATGTGCATCACTTGGTGCTTGTCAGTACTGAATTTCATCTGCCATTTGGTTGCCCAGTCACCCAATCTTGCAAGATCCTCCTGTAATTCCTCAGAGTCCATCCCAGTCTGAACTAGCTTGAATAACTTGGTGTTATCTGCAAATTTAATCACCTCAGTCTTTACTCCCTTTTCCAGATCATTAATGAATAGATTAAACAACACCGGTTTCAGTATAGATCCATGGGGCACTCCACTATTAACGGTCTCTCCATTGTGAAAACTGACCATTTAGTCCTACCCGTCGTTTCCTATCCTCTAACCACCTGCCGATCCTCGAGAGAACATTGCCTGCTATCCCATGACCACTTAGGGCCACTTTCAGATCTCCCCCCCACCATGCATATTTTGGCTGCGGGAGGGAATGCGCAGCCAGGATACATGCGGGGTGCTGCTGATCTGAAAGCCCCCCTGTATGGCTTTGCCGGCAGACACGCACAGGGATGCAGAGTAGGAAATTCAGCTCTGCATCCCTGCGTGTGTCTGCTGGCAAAGCCACGGGGGGGGGGCTTTCAGACCGATGGCACCCCGCACATATCCTGGCTGTGCATTCCCTCCTGCAGCCAGAATGGGGGGGGGGCGGGGGAGGTCTGAAAGCGGACTTAGTTTCCTTAAGAGTTTCTCGTGAGGTAACTTGTCAAATGCTTTCTGAAAATCCAGATGCACTATATCATCCACATCACCTTTATCCAAATGCTTGTTGACATGCTACAAAAAATTCCAGTAGATTAGTGGGGCATGACTTTCCTTTGCAGAACCCATGTTGGCTTTCCCCCCATTATGTCATGTTTGTCAATATATGCCCAATAATTCTATTGTTTACAACTGTCTCTACCAATTGCCTGGCATTGATATCAGCCTCACCAGTCTGTAGTTAGCTCTGAAGCCTTTTTTAAATAATTGGCATTACATTTGCTATCTTCCTCAAGTTAAAGAGGCAGATTTTAGTGATAGGTTACAGATGACCAATAGTAGTTCTGAGATTTCATATTTAAATTCCTTCAGAACTTTTGGGTGAATACCATCTGGTCCTGATGACTTGTTACTGTTTAATTTATCAATCTGCTCAGAAACTTCTAGTGTCACTTTGATTTGTGACACTTCTTCTGAACTACAAAGAATAGCTCCAATGTGGGTATCTCCCCAACGTCCTCTGCAGTGAAGGGCGATGCAAGGAATTCATTGGTTCCTCTGCAATGGCCTTATCTTTCCCCAGCCCTCCCTGTAGCTTGGGGTCATCTATTGGCCCAGCTGACTCTCTAGCAGGCTTCCTATACCTGATGTACTTGGGAAAAAATATTAATGATTTTTGTGTATTTAGCAAGTTGCACTTCAAATTCCCCCTTGGCCGGCCTTATTAAGGTTTTACATCTGACTTGCCAATGCTTATGTTCTTTCCTATTTTCCTTATTCAGACTACCTTTCTATTTTTAAAGATGGCTTTTTGGCTCTAATGACCTCCAGTCACACATTTTTGGAGACAGGTTCCTGCCCAGTTGGGGTTACAATCTAAGATGGACAAGGGGGAGGGGAACACACAGGGAAAAACAGACACAGTCCGATTTTACAGATGGGGAACTGAGGCTGAGACAGGATTCAAACCTTGGCTTCTCAGGTCCAAGTACAACACCTTATCCACTACACTGGGAGCCTCATCCTAATGAAACCTCCCACTGTTTGGGGATCCCATCATTGCATCTTACGTCGGCAGCGACTGGGTCATTGCTGCGGCGGGCCCCTCAGTGCGGAACTCACTCCCTCCGGATGTCTGTCTCAGTTCCTCCCGCCTCGCCTTTAAAAAGCACCTGAAGACTTATTTAGTGTCCAGGCGCTTTTAGGATCCACTGCTGGTTTCCCTTGATGTATTTTCTCCTCCCCTTTAAAATGTTTTTAAAATGGATTTCTATTTTAAATTGATTTGATACTGTTTTATATTGTGAAGCACCCTGAGCGCCATTTGGAAGGGGGGAATACTTTAGAAATAAAATAATCATCATCAACATCTTTGTTCTCCTAGGTTTCAGACAGGTCTTTTACGCTGCTATCTCATTTAACACCAAACACACTACTTCACCCATCTTACTTGTTCCATTTCTAGCATCGGTATATAAACACTTAAGCATTTTATTTTTATTCTCATTCTGTTCTTTATAAATGTGTGCTTCAGTTAATTTGGGACATTTAAATTTGTCTTCTCTGCACCAGTTTTCATCCAAGCTCTCTCAACTTCTTTCCGTTCATACTTTCCTCCCTATGCGTTAAGATGGTCACATGGTATCCTTACTGTCTTTCACCTTTTATTAATTACTTCCAATCAGTTTTGACATAGAGAAGTATTACTAAAATAAATAAATTCAAAGGGCAGAGCTAAGGGGGTGTATGCGGTATGCAGAGTTGCCACCTTCCTGGACGCGCTGACTCAAAACCAGGGAAAGGGCACCGTAGCTGTATATAACAGGCGTTTGGCTGAACAGGAGTTAATCGTGTTTCTATCGCCTAGCAAGAATGTTTGAAAGAAGCTCTCCAATTAGAAAATGCAAAGGCTGTCTCAACTCCAAATCTGTCAGCAAGCATACAGGATTGTGAAAATACTGCGGAGTTAGTTCCAGAACCTGAAAGGAATAATTCCATGTTCATTAACTCCAGCAACACTTGAAATCCTTAAATTCAAGACTGAATATTGTTATGCCCAGCTTTAAGCTGGTTCTATTCAAACTAAAGCCTCATGTGCAGTAGAACAATTAAGAGCCACCCCAGGAGCATTATTCTTGACGGGGCACGCTTGGTCAGCATTAGGGTGGCAGTGGGGGTGTGATAAGGAGCAAAGGATTATGAATTGTGATATGGCCGGGAGTGGGGAATCTTTTCCCTCCTGGGTGCCACTTTCAAAATGAGTACAAGCTTCGAGGACCGCACAGAAGTCAGAGGTGGGAGTGCTTAAAGGATGCAACTCAAGGGAAGGAGGGCCTAGATCAAGGATTTGGGCCATGGAACTGTCCACTCTCTCTCCTTGTGTGGGTTCTCTCATCCCTGAGCTCAGTTTTTCAGCGCTTGGGGGTAGGAACCAGTTCCAGAGGCTGGATCCAGGAACATAAAGACTTGCTGGGGGCTGCATCTGACACACACACGCCCCGGGGCCTGAGGTTCCCTGCCCCTGCGATATGGGATGAACGTATGTAATCTCAGAGTTGGTGTCTCTCTAAAATGATTTTATGGAGGATGACAATGAGATTTGGTGTCAACGTAATTGGTAGGAAAAGTTAAACACAGTGGGGACAAAGTTTAAGCAAAACCTCTTAGAAGATAAACATTATTTATTTATTTAACAGCTTGGATTTATATCTTGAGTTACATGCAGCATGGGACTAACCAACAAGAACAATTCTCCATCTGCCACTAACTCTACCCCTCCCCTGCATTTGCTCAGTCTAGAATTCTGACTTTTGACATGCCTGAGGAAGGGCTTTGTATGACCTGAAAGCTTACCAACTCTCACCATCACAAGCTGGTCCAATAAAGAATCTCGTCAGACCGATGTGGCCTCTGGTTCTGCGCTAACATCACAAAGCAATGAAATCGTGCCACGTATTTGGGGGTCAGTGCTTTCAAGAGACTGGAGGACCTGACTCTAACGAGGGTGACAAAACTCATTCCAAGTTTGCTGTAAACTAAGGGCCCAATGCTTCTTGGAGCTACGCTGGTGTAAAGTCAGAGGGACTGCTGAAGCCGGCTGATTTATATTCGTGTTAAGGAAATGCAAGCACGAACAGAGCCCTATAAGTGACAAGATAATAAAAATTTATCGCACTTAACTTAAATAACACTTTGCAAATGGCAATTAATTAATCCTCACAACATCCCCCTAAGAAACACTTTAGAGATGGAGAGCAGAAACAAATTATTCAGTCCAGGGTCACCAAGGGAGTCAGATCCCAAACTGTTTAAAACATGATGCCAGCGAAACCGGTTTACAGCAGTTCGGTTGCCTAGTCTACAGAGGGCCAAACTATTTTGAAACAGTCGCCTCACTAATAACCGAGGCAAACTGATAATTTGTAATGAAGGATGATTAATTATTTATATAGCCTCTTACATCCACTTACTGTCTCTTGTCTTATAATTAAACTGTAAAATTCTTTGGACCACTTGCTTGTACACTGTTTAGTATAGGAGCCCCTGGTCTCTGAAGGAGGAACTAGAAAACACAGAACAATCTGTCTCTACCAGAGAGTGATCAGCCAAGCCGTGCTACAGCTGGATCCCCAACCAGCAGCCGAATCTGGCCTCTTTCTGGTTCAGCTGGAGTTACGCTTTGATACTGCTGTCAGCCCGGTGGCGACAGAAGCGCAGTCCGAGGTACTAGGATCAGAATTCAGATTGGCAGAGCAGCCACCCAAAACTGTCATCTGAAACTACTTGGATAGACTGTTCTTAAAAAGGAAGATGGTATTCTAATAAAGCGTAGGCAAGAAGCAGGGGAAGGAGAAAAGTACAGTTTACCGCAAATGGACCTCTTCGCTCTTCATCAACAGTGTAAAAAAAGCTATTATTCCCCAAAAGAGAAGCTGTTTAGCCTGCAATAGATTCATTGTTCTCTGCTGTGCCTGGGACGGCGGGAGTGGCTCTCCCTGCTGCTAACTTGATTGAAGAGAGTGCGCAGTAATAAATACAAGCCCATTACGATGGCAAGTCTCTTTTCACTTCACCAACGATAATGGAAAAGAAATGAAACAGTTTCAAAACAGCTAGTTGCCAAAACCGCATTTGGAAAGGGGGCTCGGCAGTGAGAAGTCACAACCGACGCGCTCCAGCCAACAAGAGTTCAAAAGGGATTGGATGGGAAAGAGACGGAGCACGCGCCTCTCCCCAGGATGTAGACAGATGGAATTCAAAGCCTTACAATTCTCTCGTGCTGAGGCTCATTCCATTTCTTTGGGTGAAGCTCTCATGCTAAATGGGTGAAGATTTCCGTTTAGCTGTTCCAAGGGTGCCAGCGTGAAAAATAATTAAACGTCATAAAAAGGTGAGGGAAGTGGCTGTTATGGCACAACCTCGCTGGCAACATGCTGGAGCGATTGATTGTCTTGGAAATGCATGGAAAGGCATATTGCCATAGAGAATCCAGTGTATGATAAATACAGCAGAAGGCAAAGTTCCTGCCTCACAAGAACGGATGATTTGTGGGTCCTGTCTTGTAGACACTTACCCACACGCACAACTTCATTATTTGAATTATCCCAAGGGCTAAGGGAGGGACACAACGCACAAAATCTTAAATGATTAAAATCCGACATCGCAAACTCTTATCCCTGCTTGCCAAATGCCTGGCCAAATAAATAAAGTCTTACGTTGACTCTGGAAGATGAGCAGGCTTGTGCTCGGATGAACTTCCATGTGGAAGGAGTTCCATAATTGTGGGACAGCCAACAATAACACCTCTTTAAGTGCACTTCTTGGCTGGGGTTGTCAGTGCCTCCCTTTGGGAGGGTAGATTGTCAGACACCCTTTAAAACTGCGGTTGTCCAGTCCCTGCTCAAGAAAACTGGATGCTGATCCCCCAGCCTCTAACCTTCCCTTTTTCGGGACGGTTATTGAACGGGTGGTTGCCCAGCAGCTTCAGGCTCATCTCTCAATGCGACTGGATTCCTGGACCCATTCCACTCAGGTTTTCAGCTGGGGTATGGCATGGAGACTGCGCTGGTGGCCTTGGTCTATGATCTATGCCTGGAGATTGACAGAGGGAATTGTGCCCTGTTGATTTTGTTAGATCGTTCAGCAGACTTGGATACAGTTAATCATGAGGTGTTGTTGACACAGCTGCGGGACTTGGCAGGGATGCCTGGGACTGCTCGAGTGGTTCCACTTGTTCCCGTCGGGAGTGGTGATGGGAAATTGCTCGTCATCCACTTGGGACATCCCCTCTCGTGTCCCGCAGGATTCCAACTCGCCTTCCCCCCTCGTTCAATGTGTATCTCAGGCTGCCGGGCGAAATCATTTGAGGTTTGGAGTGAGGTGCCGTCAGTATACGGAGGACGCCCAGCTCTACCTCTCTTTTTCATCCGGCCCAGGTCCTGCAGTCTTGGTGCTTACCCAATGCCTGGCTGCTGTCAGGGACTGGATGAGGATAAGCCAATTGAAGCGGAGTCCAGACAAGACCGAGGTGATGATGGTTGGTCGACCCTGTGACTTGGAGGGGACTGAGACCACTGTCATTGAAGGGATCTGGCCACCTCCAGTTATATGCAGGTTCACAGCCTTGATGTGCTTCTGGACCCTTTGCTGCTCCTGGATTGTCAGACTGCGGCGGTTTTCGCCAACTCCATCTGGTGAGGAGGCTGCAGTCCTTTCTTTCCGATTCAGATCTGGTCGCCATCGTCCGTGCTTCCATTACCTCAAGTCTAGATTACTGCAATGCGCTCTACGTGGGGCTGCCCCTTGATGACTGGAACAGAATGCAGCGACCCAGCTCCTTTCAGGGGTGGGTCGCCGTGATCACATGACACCTGTGCTTTATAGTCTGCACTGGCTTCCAATAGCTTTCCAGGCACAATTCAAGGGGCTGGTTCCGACCTTTAAAGCCCTAAACAGCCTGGGCCCCACCTATCTGAGAGACCTGCCTTTCCTACCATGCTCCACTGTGACCCCTGCTATCGGCCAGGAGCGCTCTACTGCAGGCTCCGCCCGCCAATCTTGTCCGTATGGCAAGGGCCCGCAGAGAGGCGTCCTTGGTTGCTGCCCCAGTATTATGGAACTCTCTCTTCCCCTGGAGGCCCGCTGGAGCCCGAGCATATTCCAGAGACGGCGTAAAACCTTTATCTTTGGCAAAGGATTTGGCAGGTGGGCGTTGGGTTGGTTTCTGGGCTGAGGGTGGGGATTTTTACTGCATTTGCTGTATTTTGTCTGTAAGCTGTCCTGAGCCTTCGGGGGAAAGGTGGGGTATAAATTTAAATAAATAAACAAACTGTTGTGCTAACTTAATGGGCAGATGGCATGTGCAAGAGGGTGCTCCCGGCAGACCTCAGATGCTGCAACGGAACATGGGGGGCAGGGGGAGGTGCTATTTTTTAAATGTGGGGCCCAAGAAATTTAGGGATTTATAGGCCAAAACCAGCACCTTAAATTATTATTATCATTATTATTATTTATTATTATAAGCATGTGTATAGCGCCAGCTGCGTACCTGGCGCTTTACAGAACAATGAGATAGACGCGGCCCCTGCCTACGGCTTACAGTCTAATAGACACGGAGGGGGGAGACGAGGAGAGGGGACGTAGGGAGAGACAAGGGATAAATAACATTCAAGCGGATGCGAAGTCTCAGGTGCACGTGCTCGGCTTGGTTGCAGTTAGGCAGCAAATATTGAGAGGAAAGTTCTAGCAGGCATTGGGAAAGGCGGCGAGGAAGAGGTGGGGTTTGAGGAGGGATTTGAAGGAGCGGAGGGAGGGGGTGAGGCGGATGTGAGCAGGGAGGGAGTTCCAGGCATGGGGGGCAGCAAGGGAGAAGGAATGAAGGCGGTTAGGGGAGCAGGGGAGACGAGGGAGAGCGAGGGAGGGGGCAGAGGAGGAGCCTGAAAAGCTATCGGAAACCAATGCAAACTCTGGCGCACCGGTGTAATGTGCTCCCAGCGACCTGCCCCTAACAGAAGAGAGGCGGCCACGTTCTGCACCAGCTGCCGCTTCCGAACCGTCATCAAGGGCAGCCCCACGGAGAGCGCGTTGCAGCCGTCCAGCCTCAGTGTTACAAAGACACGGATGAGAGTAGCCAAGTCTGAGTCCTAAGGAAGGGTCGCAATCTTCTCACCAGATGGATTTAGTGAAGAGACCTGCTAGCCACCGCAGCAACCTGTTGTTCCGGGTGCAGCAACAGCACGCAAATGGAATTACTCACATGGGGATGGGGGTCAGAAAAAAGAAATGGTCTCGAACCACACGCCAACGAGCAGTTAATTCAATGTCGCTGGGTTGCTCACACGAGCAGAGCACTAAACCCAGCTATTCAGCCCCAATGCAGGGCCTGCAACATGTACTTTTCAGAAGTGTCCTGAAAAAATTTGCATATCTGGCAACCCTGCTTCTGATCTGTTTCCCAGCATCTGTTCCGTCTGCCTGCTCTGTTTTGCCTGTCACCAATCCCTCTACCTTGTCCGCTTGTCCTTCCAGCGTGCCAGTGTGTTCTGTCCTGCCTGTCCCGCTACCTCCAACCCGTGTGCCAATCCCCAGCCTGTCCCTTGATGCCCTTCGATTCAGAGCCGGTCCTGCGCAAACTCACCCAGACCAGATCTCCAACAGCCCCCGATGGAGGCAAAGGGTGAACGTGCACGTAACTCTGCTAACTCCGATGTCCGCGGGGCGCCAGGAGCTGTATAATCAGCCCTGGATAATCCCCAGATTGCTGTTGCATGTGAGTGAGAGACACTCAGAGTTCCAGCTCCTCCTTTATACAAATCTTTTATAAATAAATAAAAAATAAATTAAACTCAGATCCGACGTTAACATCTGATGTATTTGTCAGATCTGAGTTTAAAGCGGGGCTGGAAGTCGTAGTGTCTCACTCACATGCAACAGCCATCCGGGGATCATCTGGGGCTGTTTATACAGCTTCCAGGGCCCTGCAGACATCGGAGTTTAATGTGCGAGTTCACCCTGAGTTTATATTCTGAGATTATCAGGAGTAGATAATCCACTTCACTTTCTATAACTGTAATACCTTCAAATGTGAACCCTTTCTGTGTTGTGTTGGCAAAGCCACAAAAACATATAGAGACTGCTCTTAGCATAGAAATACAAGTTCCCCAAATTTATTTGTATTAATTATTAACAATTTTTTAAGGCGAGGCAAGATAATTCATGTAATATATCTGCAAGAGCTATATAAGAACTTATAGTAGCAAGTACAACATGCTAAAGGAATAGTACAAGAGCAGATATATACATAGACAGAGTATCATGCAAGCAAGATTAAACACAAAAGCAAAGTTGCAACAAAGGTTGATAGATCGTATCTAATCTAGATCAAACATCCATAGGCAAGCTGGACTGATTATATTCAAGACACCAACAAGGTTGTCTGAAAAGAGACAAACACAAATATGAATCAATGCACCGACATTTCGCTAGCTGTGCGTAGCTTCCTCAAGGGTTTGATCTAGATTGGATACGGGGAACTTGTATTTCTATGCTAAGAGCAGTCTCTCTATATGTTTTTGTGACATTTGCTCTGATTGTATTGCTCCCATAGACCTCTTTCTTCCGCAGTGTTGGCAAAGCCGGCGCACAAAGCGTTCCCAGGCTGCCACGCAAAGTGTCTCTCTTTGCTGAGAACTAAACAGAACTCATCCCAGCATGCTCTGCGTGGAAGGAATGAAGGGATAGGGGTCACGGGGGCCCGCTTTCACGGCAAGGTCACTGGGGGCAGATGGTGGTAGTGCTAAATTGGTTTTGGAGCGTAGCGTGAACAATACCAGAGGGAGTTGCTAAAACCGGAATAATTGCTCCCGCTTTGATAAATCGGTTTGGTACGTGCGAACGTGATCTCAGGTTCAGGCAAGCCCCAGAACAAAAGCAAGCAGGGAAGGGTTCAGGGAAGGAAAGAGCAGGGAACAGGAAGTGGCTGATGCTCCTCTCAGCTTCCTGCTGCTGCCAGCCAATCAGGAAGTTTAGGGCAGAGGGAGGAGCATGTAACAGGGCTGAAGTCCAGGAGCCTATGAGAAGGTAGAGGGTGTGGCTTGAGCAGCACGAGAGAGCTCTACAGGGAAACCCAAGGACCTGGCTAGAGGGCATTGGAGACAGCCACTGCCCCCCAGGATCCCAAGACACTGGATTAGGCCACAGTTCCTTACACACCTAGATACAACAGGATTAGAGCGCTTTACTAATTGTGTCACGCAGCCAGGAAGCTTCTGTACGCATCAAGAGGCTTTAGCACAGGGAGCATTTCACCAAGATCATAGCCTGCAAAGAATCTAATGTGTCGAAGAAGATGGCAGCCCTTTAAAGGCGTTTCTGAACCATCATTCACAGCATGGATTCCGCAAACACCGTATTTGATAGCGGGCAAACATCCCCCTGCACGTTACAGCACCTGCAGGATGTCTGATTTTAAAAGGGAAGCTTGCGCGACTCCTTTAAAAGACGGAGCCGGGAACGAAAATGTATAACTTTATTAGATACTAAAAACAAGGGACTCAATCCAGACCTAGGCTTTTCAAGTCATTATGCTATATAAACACTTAATAATAGCACAAAACTGTAGTAACTGGCAGACCCTGTCATCTGTAGGACTCATCTTTTGTGTGACCGCTGTGAACTCTGTTCCTTCCAAACACCTATTCCCTTCGCCCGATATCACTGTCGTGCCTCCTCATATCTACTCATCCTGCTTTTACTTGGTTTATAGACTTCTGACTGGCTATGCTACATGCCTGGGGAAGGGCCCTTTGTGGCTCTAAAGCTCGCGTATACAAACCAACAGAAGTTGGCCAAATCAAAGAGATCATTGGAATTACTTCGCCTCCATCACTTATGTTTGCGACCAACAAGGCAACCCCCTCTCTCTTTCTAGATCAGAAAGACAGGGCACTTGACGGGGAGACAGGGCTTCCTTGCCTTGCACATCAGCGCAACATTGAGCACGGTCATTAGAAGCAGAAAGCAGCGGTGGTGCAAAACGGGAACGCTCAGCACTCTCTTTCGTGGAGCTGGTAGCCACAAAATGTCGCTTCTCTAAACATTTACCACCGTTGAAACGCCAGCCTCAATCTGTTCCTCCAATCTGTGCCCGTTTGTTGGGCAGGTTGGAGACAGGTCCGTAAGACGGGGACACAGACGCAGCGCCACAGAGAAGGGGCAAAACCCACATTGTTATCTCTGCAGTTGGTGGTGGTACGAGGCTACGTCTGGGAAGCGACGCTCATGGGGGGCAAAGGCGGCCCCACTTCAAGGAGCGTTCAACTTC
>QEPC01005437.1:415693-428767 GCA_003113815.1 Sphenodon punctatus | reverse complement strand
TTGGTCTGACCCAGTGCGGCACTTATGTTCCACCGCAGAATTTGAGTTCAGCCAGGAGCACCTTCCTGCAGATGCCATCCGCCAACCAAGTTTGCACAACAAGGGCCCGCGGAGAGGTCTTCCCGGTGGCTGCCTCGCAATTATGGAACTCCCGCCCCTGGGAGGTTGATCTAAGCCTGAGCCTGCTCATCTTCTGGAGTCGACGTACGACCTTTTTGTTCGGCAGGGCGGGGTAGGCTTCGGGGAATTGTGGTTAGGAGATTTTACTTGGTTTTATTTGTGTAGTCTAAAATATTAGAAGTTAGGGAATTTTGTTTGGTTTTATTCTGTGTATTTTCAAATATTCTGTGTGTGTGTGTGTGTGTGTGTGTGTGTGTGTGTGTGTGTGTGTGTGTGTATTGCTGCCCGTCCTGAGCCTTAAATGGCAGGATAAAATAGTGAATAAACAAACAGTCTCTGGGCACACTTGTAGGTGTCATTTTCACCTTCCTACATCCCCATACCTGTGTGCACAGCAGTTCTGTACTAGAGACCTCATCCTGCCAGCTCTCTACAAAACCAGTGGAAAAAATCAGTGTCCTGAGGGTTCCCAGGATGAGGCCTTTTACACAGAACGCATTATCTCTGTCTTGCTGTATAACAAATGGTAATAAACACAAATGTATTTTGACAGACTCCAAATGGGGAGTGGTTGATAGTGGCAGCTGAGAAAAAGCCCACGGGTGCCAAGCTGCACACTCAGGTAAGCCGGAGACAGCTGCTACCAACACGAAGGTAGGAATGTTAACGGGAAAAAGATGGCATGGAAGTCACAGCTAAACAGCTTCTCCCCAGCAGGAATGCTACTCACTGTCCTGCTCTGCCAAGGCTTCAGCCACCACTGAATAGAGAGCCACAGCCTGCTTAATACCCAACAATGCCAAATTCTTCCCAGCAGACAACGCTGATGCACACATGACGTGACCCATGCTCACTCACACAGGAATTCTGCTCTCCAGGATAGACTGGGAATCTGCTTCTGCATCCTAAGCTACTGATGACACAAAAAGTATAGAACCTGGTACAGAGGCCACGTCCGCACGTACAAACCCAAACCGATTTATCAAAGCCAAACTATCCAGATTTGAGTAATTCACTTCCGTGCCAATCATATGACACTTCCAAACCCATTTAGTACCGCTGCCCCCAATGGCCACGTCATGCAAGTACACACAGTGACAGTGTACCCACAAAGCATTGTAGGGATGCACTCCATTGCGTTCTCAGCGGGGAGGCACTTCGAGGTGCAGCCTGGGAATGATGTGTGTACCACGTTCACCAGCCAATCACAGAAAAGGTTCACATTACAAGGTACTTCAGTTTACAAAGCAATGGGGATTATCTGCTCCTAATTTTTCCAGAGTACATCCTTCACCTCCTGGTCCTACATACCCTTGCTTGACGTGTGAATGATTCAGAGGTACAAGCAAGTTGAGGACTTATTCAACCAATTTAGCTGCTCGTGTGAACCTGGCCAAAGTCCAGTGTAGGAAATCATGCCACATCCCCCGAGATTAAGCATCTGGCCCTTGGTATATTATTATAGTTGGATCCCGAGGGCCAAACTAGTAGCCTTGTACCCTGGAGGAATGACACAAACCTCCAAGAATGGTGCTAAAACCAACAGGTTTATTCCAAGACAGTCGGTTCTTACCCAACGTACCAAAACAACAAGCTCTGTTCGGGGCCTTATCTCAAGGCCACTTACTGTTTCACAACTTGCAGTGCTTGTTAAGTTTTGATTCCCAGCTGGACTCTGGCAGGAAGTGAGAGAATCATACTATTGCTCTCTAGCTAATCCAGGATGGATCCTGGTTTGGTTTCATGGCCAGCCAGGCCCAAGATGGAGAAATGGAGAACGCCTACAATTATTTATTTCAACGTTTTACAATCTGTATCTAGCTCACAGCAGCCCTGTGAGGGGATCCTGAGGAAGGGCCCTGTGTTGTCCGAAAGCTTGCTACCAAAGCTTGCCCTGTGTTGCCCAAGGCTCCTACCAACAACAGTTGGTCCAATAAAAGAAATCATTCGAACCGCTTTGTCTCTCTGTTACTTGGGGCCAACATAGCAACCACACTCTATCTCAGAAATTATTCATAAAGGGATAGAGAATGAAACTGAAAATATCGTAATGCCTTTATATAAATCCATGGTGCGACCGCACCTTGAGTATTGTGTGCAGTTCTGGCTGCCCCATCTCAAAAAAGACATAGTAGAAATAGAGAAGGCACAGAGAAGGGCAACAAAAACGATAAAGGGTCTGGAACGGCTCCTCTGTGAAGAGAGGCTGGATGGGTTGGGGATCTCCAGCTTGGAGAAGAGACGACAGAGGGGATAGGATAGAATTTTATAAAATCATGAGCGGTGTGTGGAACACATAAATAGGGAACAGTTATTTACCCTCTCAAATAGTACGAGGGCTAGGGGACACCCCCATGAAACTAACAAGTAGCAGATGTAAAAAATAAAAGAAAGCATTTTTTTTCCCCCCACTCAATGCACAATTAAGTTGTGGGATTTGTTGTCATAAGATATGGCCACGGCCAGTAGCATCGCTGGGTTTAAAAAAAGGACTGGACAAGTTTCTGAAGAACAGGTCCATTAGCAGCTATCAGCCGGGTAGGCTTTGGGGAATGTAACCTCTTACATTCAGCAGGGAGTGAACGACAGGGAGTGGATTGTGACCGATTTGGTACTTCTTCCAAGCGACCGATATTGGACGCTATTGGAGACAGGATGCTGGGCTCGATGGGCCATTGGTCTGATCCAGTATGGCACTACTTATGTTCTTATGCCCTCCAAAAAAAAAAAGAGGGCCCAGATCATGGATCTGAGCCCTGGATCTGTCCCCTCTCCTTGTGTGCGTACCCTCATCTTACCTTGAGCTCAGTTTGTCAGTGCTTGGGGGTAAGAACTGGATTGAGGGGCCAAATCCAGAAATTGGAAAGGGGCCACTCAAAAACTTACTGAAGGTCGCATTTGGTCCCTGGACATAAGTAGCGCCATACTGAGTCAGGCCAACGGGCCACCAAGCCCAGCATCCTGTCCTCCGACAGTGGCCAATCTCAATCGCATGGGAGAAGAACCAACAGTCCCAATGGGCGATCCATTCCCCGCTGTTCACTCCCAGCTCCCGACAGTAAGAAGTTCATCCCGTAAGCTACTTGGCTAATAGCCATTAATGGACCTATTCTCTAAGAACTTATCTAGGCCTTTTTTAAACCCAGCTGCACTACTGGCCTTGACAACGTACTCTGGCAACAAATTCTGTAAGTTAATTATGTGTTGAGTGAAAAAGTACTTCCTTTTATTTGTGTTAAATCTGCTGGCAGCTAGTTTCATGGAGCATCCCCTAGTTCTAGTACTAGTTGAGAGGGTAAATAACCGTTCCCTATCTACTCGTTCCACACCACTCAAGATTTTATAAACCTCTATCATGTCCCCTCTCCGGTTCCTCACCCCAGCCGCCTTATAAGCTACGCTGGCTGTGCTAATGATGCATAGCGTGCATGTGGCATACTTATGTTTGATTTAATTACAGCGGGTTTGCTAGAATGTTTTTCTTATCACAAGGGACGCACTGGAAAGACAAAAGAAACTACGTTCAACATCTTCACGGCCTCCACGAGTTATTTTAGCACTTTCCTTTCAAATCCAAAGCCGGAGAGAACATTTTAGCTGGAATTTGGCATTCTGAAATGAATTAGAATGCCCATGATATATATCTACAGTCTCAGCACCTACCAGACCCCTTCTGTTCATACGGTCAATACTTCGTTTGATCCTTTAACTGGTCGACAGAAGATCCAAGATCAGCAGAGTTGAAATGAGCCACTGAACATACGGAAGAGCCATCGCACGTTCCCTAACATTATTTTTGGCAATGCCCAAGTCATCTTCTGCTTTAACAACCCTAAAAATCACCTGCAGAAGGGTCCCCTGGCTGGCTCTCCTGAAAAGTGAATGGGGGATGGTCGGACTTTGCAAGCAAAAGGTAAGAGAATCTTAGAGTAAGTTTATGGCCATAATGTGGCAGTGGGTGCAAAAGTGATCTGACATCCAGGCAGTTTCACAAAGCAGAAAGCAGGGCCCTGTGTATTCTGCAAATTTCCCCCAAAAAAATTCTGCGACCAGGGAACCCAAATTCTGCAAGCAGACTAAATTGTGCAAATTAACTAAAGCCTACAAATTAAGCAAATGTTGAATGCAAATGAGTTTCCCAGCATGCCAATGTATCAATTTTTAAAAACCTCATTTAAAAAAAAAGTCTTCCCAAAAGACCATCTTGGATCTCTTCCCTGAATGGTTGTTGGCTCTTCCTCTTCAGCAGTTGTATCACAGGGCCTCAGGACCCTGGAACACACACCGGCACCCCATTGGTCAGCTCCCCACCCACCCCATCCCTCCTTTCGAAAAAGCTGTAAGACTTGACTATTCCATCAGGTGTTTGGTGGAGGAGATGGGTAGAGGGTGGGGGAGGAGAGGTATGGGGGTGGGGGGAGTGGTATGTTTTTATAATTGTATGGTTTTATAATGGTTTAATGGTTGTAGTAAGCCACTCCGGGCTGCCTGTGGCAGGAGTGGTGGGATATTAAGTCTTTTAATAAATAAATATAAAATAAATAAATAGTGATCCCTGCTCAGGCTGCAATTTCTGCGCCGCCAGAGGCAATTAATGCAACAATTTGGTCAAATGCAAAATTCCACAAAAGTAACACAGAATTCATAGGGCCTTGACAAAAAGTGATTCAAAAACAAGATGAGAAAGAAGATGTTCTCACAAAAGGAAAGGCAGAGAATTCTTAAGCGAATTTGGAGGCTCCCCAGGGGAGGCAGTTGGGGGACTGCTTCTGCAGTTTAGAATCAGAAACACGTGTCATGATGAATGGGATGATCCCCATTCCCCCTGCCTTGAGACCAGGCAGAAGCGGAGATGTGAAACCAGTCATTTGCCTGTCTGAGAGGATAAAAAAAAATACCTTCTCATACATGATTACTGCAACCGTCGTTTTTAGAAGTCTGCTAAAGAGTTGCAACTATTATTTATTTATTTATTTATTTATTTTATTTTACAAATTTATATCCCGCCCCCTCCTGCAATGCACTACTATCAAGTATCCAGCAGGATTTCACGGTACCTGCCGGTATCTGGCTGGATATCGATTAGTGACCAGTAGCGGTTGGCAGTTTTACCCGGATTACCAATTTAGAGGATAGAGCCATAAATGATTACTAGTTGAGGCTTAAACCCCTGGCTACCGGTAGTCAGGAGTGGCTAGCAGGTGATGGGTCGCATCTCCATGACTTGTATTTGTACTTCTCTTGAGCTACTGCAGCTGGCCACTGTCGGAGACAGGATGCTGGGCTCAATGGACCATGAGTCTGACCCCGTATGGTCTTCTTATGTTCTTATGGCGATACCGTGTATTACCGTTTATGAAATTACCATTTACTGCCCATTTATTTTTTACTCCCTCCTGCCCTCCAGAACTGGTTTCAGAGTAGTGATGGTGACATTCGTTTATGTGGTAATACGGTAATGTGGCAAATGGTAACACGGTAAACGGTAGCACGGCAATATCCGGTAAACTGGTTAGTTATCAAACAACTGCCAAACTAACCGGGATACCGGCTATTAACCATGGATCGTTTTATTTGCTATCCATTTCAGGACAAATCTGCTATCCAGTGGCAGTAAATTAGCCAACTCGAGCATGTTGAAGAGCTGCAATTAGGGGAAAGTTGGAAAGAGGTGAAGTCGTAGAGCTGAGACAAGAGCAAGGGTTCCCGTTTCGAAGGGAAATACCAACCTTTGGGTAGCACTTGCGAGTGTCTGTCAGTACTTCATCAGTCCCCAGTGATTCCATGCTTCCGCCATTTTTGTTGTTGTTATTTTTGTCACTGTCCAGGACTTTTTGTCACTTCCCGGGACCTTTCCGCATTTTCGTCACCTTCCGAGACTTTGTCACTTTCTGGGACTTTTCCCCCCCCACTTTCCATGAATTTTATGACAGTTTTATGGCAGTTACAGCACTTTTATGGCAATTTCTAGCACGTCACCGGTGTTTAGCTGGCACGTTTTCATCTGCATATTTCCTGCAGTAGCAGCTCAGGGCTTCTCCCAATCTCAGCAACCTCCTATGCCAGGAGTCTCAGAAGCACAGAGTGCATGTGACCTTTTTCTTGTCAATCCAGAGGCATCTTTCTCTCTTTCCTCCTTCTTCTCTCTCAGTATTTTGCATTTGTTTACTCCACTGTCATGAGCAACATGAAAAGGCCTCTGATCTCACAAGCCATGGGTTAAGAAACACGGTCCTAGAACCTCTCTCTTCAGCAAGCCACTGCTACTCACCTACATCTACTACATCTACGTGCAGTACCTATGCCCTTTCACCATTTAACATTCCCTGGTATGATCAACACCTGCTTGTAACGTGCATCGTTTCTGGGATTTTACTACAAAGGGGTTATTTTTAAAACTAGCGTGATAGTTTTTTCCCCCCATTTAAAATATATTTTCTGTCTCACTCCCCTCCCCCGCCACACACACACTTCTTTGACACCTGCATGCTTCCAGCTTGCTCGATAAAAAGCAGCACCATGCTTCGATTGCCTGGAGTGGAGGGATATATAAAACCAAGATGGAAAAACTTTCCAATTGTTCGGTGTTCATGCTGTCAAAAGCCAATGCCTTATGGACTCTGACCCCCAGGGGGAGCCCATTGGGTAGCAGCATAAATCAGGAGTCAAGTCTTCCCAGTGGGAGCAAAACTGACAGGGCCCCAGGAGCAAAACTGACAGGGCCCGGGAGCAGGGAAGTGAAATGGAGACAAGAGTTAGGAACTAGAGTGACATCTCTCCTCCCATGTCTCTGTGGTAGCCTGGCTGACCAATGCGAAGGGGTGGGGGGTAACATTGACCAGATGTTGATTCTATATCGTGTTTTCAGCTGCATGAATGTCTCCTGAGGAGTTCCCTGGATCTGTTCCCTCCGCAAATCCATGTTCACTCTGTGGGTTGCTCCCGGATTTAAGCAAACACATGTAATGCTTGCTCCCATGTTTGCTGGCTGGAACAGTAGCAAGCGTAATGTGAAGAGACACCTGAAACATCCTAGGTTGTGAATTGTGTAGACCTTAAAAGGGGAATCACAGCATGTCCGAGTTGGAAGGAACCTCGAAGACGTAAAGAGCTGCCCAACTGAGTCAGACCAATGGTCCATCTTAGCCCAGTATTGTCACAACCTGACACGGCAGCGGGGTTTCAAATCCGGCTCTCCAGGGTCTCTGGCCGAGGCCTCACCCAGGCATGCTACCCAAGATCCTGAATCAGAGGGTAATTTCAGACGTGACGGACCCAGAGACCCGCCATGCTGAACCACAGACTGGGATCCGAAACGGTCAGGCATTAGGCCGGCTGCTCTTTAAATGTGCAGGCCTGATTCTGGAGGGGGATCGGGGAGGGGGCGGGGCTGCACGGCATGATGTGCGGCCACACAGCCCCGCCCCCCCGGCGCTCTCCTAGCCGCCCGCCTTCCGCTGCGCCCGATCCCGTCCTGTGGTCGGGACCACGATCCGGCAGGGCTGATGGTAACAGACGTTACCTTCAGCCCTTTCCAGATTGTGGCCAATCCAACCATGGCTGGGGCCCAATCCCACCACGATTCTGGAACTCTGGGGTGAACACCTGGCGGAACTCACATCAGACGTTACGGGAATCACGCCCACCACAGGGGATTCACTGTGGTTGACCGTGCTCTCGTAACGTCTGAAATTACCCAGAGATGCTGGGGGTTGAACTGGGGACCTTATACATGCAAATCACGAGCTCTACCACCTCAGCCACGGCCCACTTGAGGGTCAACCCCCTGCTTGGATATAGGATTTTTTCCCCTGTTATTTCAGGCATTGGGGTGCTCGGGTTGGTCCCAGTCTCTACTTGTAGCTACTGGTGGGATTTCTCTGTGCGGAGGGTTGGGGTGTAGCGGGTCCTGCCGTGGTGCAGGGAGCTAGACCAGATGACCCTTGAGATCTCTTCCAGCCTTGCGACTCTATGACGACAGTTACAACTTCCCGCCAGGGGTCTGCCCAGCTTCTCTTTGAAACCCTCCAGCGATGGGAAAGCCGACGGCCTCCCTAGCCAGCTTCTTCCATCGCCGCACGGCTCGGACCGTTAGGAAATTTATCCTGATATCAAACTAAAAATCTACTTTCTTGTAATTCAGGGTTGGGGGAACCTCAGGCCCAAATGTGGCCCAGGGCTAGTTTTTATTTGGCCCCTTCCATTTCCTGGCCCCTGAATCCAGTGCCAAGACTGAGCTCAGGGGGAGAGAACGGAGATAGGAGATAGATCCATGGCACAGATCCATGAACTGGACCCTCCTCCTGAGCGTACACTTTATACACCTCCCCCCCCCAGCTTCTAAGTGGCCCTCGGAGCCTGTGTTCATTTTCAAAGTGGCCCCTGGGAGGGAAAAGATTCCCTGCCCCCTTCTGTGATTCGAGCCCATTGTTTCTAGCCCTGCCTAGAGCCCGGCAGAACCATTCCTTGCCCTCTTCTTGGGGGCAGCCCCTTGAGATAGCTGAAGACAGCTTTCATGTCTCCCCTTAGTCTTCTCTTTGCTAGACTAAACATACCCCATCCCTTCAGCCTTTCCTCATAAGACTCACTTTCCAGACCCTTTATCCTCTTTCTCGCCCTCCTTTGAAACGTTTCCCGTTTGTCAATGTCCTTCTAGAAATGAGGGGCCACAAACTGGACACAGGACTCCAAGCGAAGTCAATAGTCTGAGAGGCCCAAGTGCCCAAAGCAATGTAGTTGCATGTTGTGGAATCTGGCAAAGGGAGGAGAGATGCTGTTTGAATTTGGAGCTAGTTTTTGCACATCCTTTTGTAATTGAACACGTAAACATGGGGATTCTTAAACAGAGGCTGCATCTGAAGACAGGCTTGCCGGATGTGCTGGCGGAGCAGAGGGCAAGCTGCTCTGCTCTAGCCCCGGAACATCGCCAGCAAAGCGGGCCGACCAAACCTGGGGCCCCAGCCCAAGGTGGAGTTGCTGTCCGTCTGCTCAGTGGAGGGGTGCCCAGCTCCGCTCTTGGCTGGCAGTTTCTTTATTCATTTGATTTACTTGAATATTTTTACCCCGCCAACATCAAGTAGCTCGAGGCGGCTTACAAGTCTAACGTTTTAAAACTGCAACATACAAAATATGATAAAACAGATAATCAAATCAAGTATCAGCCAAATGGGGCCGCCACAGAAAACCAAAAGAACCCCACCTCCTTCGCCGAAGGCACGGCGGAACTGTCAGGCCTTACAATAACGGCGAAAGGAGGCAAGGTCCAGTTGCCCCGGGCAACGCCATAGAGTGCTGGGCGGCAGCCTAGAGCATTGGACGATCCACCCGCAACTCTATGGTGTTGGCTAGGACCGTCTAAACAAGAGATGGGGAACCTTTTCTGTCCCGGGGGCCACACTAAAAATTAATACGAGCTCCAAGGGCCACATTGAGGTTGGGGTTGGGGGTGCTTAATTCAAGAAAAGGAGGGTCCAGATTATGGATCCAGGCCACGGGTCTGTCCCCTACCCGTGTGTGCATGCCCTCCTCTCTGCTCCCTTATCTTGAGCTCAGTCCAGTTCAGTTTATTATTATAAGCGTGGCCATAGACCATTGCTTTGAGGTCACACATGCAAACTAACAGTTACAACAAAACAAAAATGCATATACATTATAATTTAATCTAAAGCATAAAACATAGACATGCACATAACCTTAACTCATCTTGAGTTCCGTTTTTTCAGTGCTTGGGAGAAGAGACTGGATTCAGGGGCCAGATCCAGGGACTGGAAAGGGGCCAACTAAACAGATTTGGCCCAAAGGTTCCTCACCTTTAGACCACATAGGCCACAATCCTGAAATGATTCAGGGCTGTGGTTTTATTGTTAAAGAAACTTAGTTCCTGCCATGGCTGGAATCGCCTGCGGCTCCCTCTGCTCTCAGTGCAAGACTAGACCAGGGGCCCATCTTTACTGCAGTGTTTATTGCTGCGTCAGCCAATCCCCACGGCATGCCCACGGACAGGAAACCAACACACCTCTCCTCCCAGCCCATTACCTCTTTATTGGTGACTCCCGGGGGCAAAGTTCCATGTTTATAATCCTCCAGTAACTGCACCGCTTCCTTGAGACGACTCTGCAAAGAAAAAGCATTAAGCGTCATCAGCCAGATCTGTTCTGCGTCAAACACATTAAATCAGGATTCAGGGCTCGCTCCCTCAAACGTTTCAAACAAATCAGGAGTCACGGGCACCACCCAAGTCCTGAGATTTTTCAACACAGGCTCTTTTGATTTGCCTTTAGGTTTCAGAGCGTTTGAGCTGTGCTTCCAAGCTTTTCTCTGAGACGGAGAGGGTGAGGGATTCTTATTGTTTTAAAAAAGGGAAAGTTGAGATTCACAAATTTATTTCAAAACTTACGATTTCCGACAACCCCTTCAAATGACAAGATGCACATTAAAATTGTGAGTTAGGAACAACGGAAGAGGCTATTCTTCGCTGAGGCCTTTTCCCATCTGCACGCAGTAACCGTATGGCTCTCTGAGGAACAGGCTTGGTTTGCATTTTAAACTCATTGAGGCAGAAGCTGGCGTTACCTCTTTATACAACAAACCACTGGCACCGAATAAAGAGTTACGTGGGGGGCCAGACCTCTCAACCCCTGGACTGTGAAAAGAGTGACGGCTGAACTCAGAAAGAGGGACAAGGAGGGAGATCATTTGCACAAAATTTGCATATGCTAAATTTATGCAAATGACAACCATCCCCCCTTCCCATAACACAGAGCTCTAGCCCCACAGCGCTGGGGTCCCCCCCGGCCACAGCAGGCACCTGGCCCGGAGGGAGGGGAGCCTGGGTACCAGTTCCCCCTGCAGCATCTCCTCGCCACTGCACTTGCTGCCTCTTCCTGCTCCAGGGACCGGGCTCTGTGTCCCTCAGGATCAGATCCGGACAGCTGGCTCCCCTGACGAGCCCAGGCAGAAGATGGACAGGGCTCTCGCGCACATGCAGCTGACCAGTGTCTTTTGGGGACCCTACTGCCCCCCCCCGTCTTTCTCACGCTACCAATTCCCTGGAACTGAACCCGGCCTCGGACAGCTGACACTGATGTCACGCAACCCAGAGTACAAGCGCGCACCTGCATCCTTGAGGCGGGGGAAGCATGAACGTGTTCCTGCCTTTTGCCATACAGCGTGCGCCACCTTCCTCCAGTGATGTCACCGTAAGGGGAATTCCACAGGGAATTTCCCATTTTCTGTGGTGATGCCCACGCTAAAACTAGGGGATTAGAACAGCGAGGCAGAGCAGGAGGGGGTATGTGTGTGGTAGATGGAAGAACAAGTGAATGGCATGCCATACACAAGGGCACCAGCAAAATTACATTCGAGTGGGCAGCGGGTGATAGAGCCACTTTGTCCTGCCCCTTTAAGGGACTACGCCCCTTCCCAAGCATCGTGATGTCATGACACTCAGGAAGAGGGCGTGGCCACATCCGAAGGGGCGGGGCATTGCCTCCCTCTCCTGGCGCCCATGGCCATACCTATGCCTCAAGGCTTCTTACTGTAGCGATTATCTCATGGGGGCACAGGATATTATTATTTATTATTTATCTAGCACCAGCAATGTACCTGGTGCTGTACAAACATAATTAGAGACAGGTCCCTGCCCTGAGGGGCTTACAATCTAGGAAAGATGGCGGGGGGAAGACAAGGGAGAGAGTGGGGGGATCATAGGAAGTGAGAGCGAGGCACTCATGAAGTTGAGAAGCCGCAGGGGCACGTGCTTAGCTTAGATACTGGGGAGAAGGGATGCTGGGTGATGGGACAGCAGCAAGGAGCCGCTGTAGGGCAGGGCGTGAGTAGCAAGGGAGGCCTGGCAGAAGGGGTAGTAAACTTACAAGGCACGCTTGATCAAAACCCAAGAACATAAACAAAGTAGTCAGGGGCAGAAAGTTTAAACTGGCCAAATCCAAATTAACGATCTGGCACCATTTCAGAAATGGGGAAAATGCCAACATTCTAAATTGTAAAGTGGAATTTTTTTATTTATTTTTAAATGTATTTGAAAACCTTATCTTCTTCTTTTTTTTTTTCTTGCAAAGTATTTCAGCAAGGTCAAAACTCCCATCGTCTATTTATTTTTATTTTATTTATCTTCTGAGTGGAAAAATTCAAGCCAGGCTCTCGTATCTGTAGCCCTCTCCAAAGTCGTGCCGGGACGTCTTGCCAACCGTTAAAGCCGCAAACCGTCGCGGCGGCGATCCCCTGCGAACGAGCAAAGCGTTGCCGCTGCCTTGTTTGTTCTTCGGCGGACTGGGCTAATTGCGCCGAGATCGCTTTCACCCCTTTCAAGTCTAAATATCAAAGACAACTTTGTTGTTTTCCTGGAAACGCCGGCAATTACACCACCTTGAAACTGGGGATTCATGAATGACTGGTGTCTTTTAAAACCCCGACGGGACAAAGCATTGACGAGAGGTGGGCGTCCCACCATTCTGCAGAATCAGCGGGGGGTGGTCGGTTCCGCCTGCCGTTCACATACTCAAATCTAATTTCATCCATGTTCTCGTTTATGCGCTGGGATTGTACACCTCATTGGCTTGGGCAGCGGTTGAGCACAAGCGGGAAATCTTTTGGGGGGGGGGGAAGAGGGGAATCTAACAAGGTTTAATTTCAGAAAACATGACAGGCAGAATTTAGGGAGTCTTTAGAGAGTCGTAAGAAGCAGAGAGCGAGTCTCTGCTTCTCGAGCTTTGCTTCACAGATAAAGTGTCCGGGTTATTAAATGTACCCCCGCTTAAGGAAGGTTTCACCAGGTGGGCTTTTTGAAAGCCTCAGGTCTCTCCTCAGGAAACACTAGCCCAATGGACAAGCCTCCCTTCTATTTGCCTGCTTTCCCCAAGAGAGCCCAAGATTGCGCCGACTCATCCTGAAACGAGGGGTGTTTTTAAACCAGCAAGGCGATTGGGGGGGGGGGGG
>QEPC01005437.1:359482-415660 GCA_003113815.1 Sphenodon punctatus | reverse complement strand
GCTCTGCTGTGGAGCCCCCACTCAGGTGGAGTGTGTGGGGAGGGATTCAGACAGGCAGCTTCCAAGTGTGGTCACCCCAGCCACGGAGGCAGCCCCCATGCACTCCCTCCGCCACGGACCCTAGGGGAGGGGAAAGCACACCAGGCTGGTCTCTGCACGTGACACGTCCTCAACGCAAGCGATGGGGAACCCGGGCTCTCCATGGCCACGTCTTGTGACTTGCAACGGCCGCTTTCCCTGTCCACGGTGCCTAAGAGCGGTGGATCTGGTTGGGTGTCGCCGTTCGTACAGGCAGGGGCTGCGTACTCACTCGTCGCCACAGAGCTGTTTGGCTTGCCCTGCACAAAGCACTCTGGATTTCTCGACAGTAGTGTTCCGTGCACGCCGATGAGCGGCATCCCCCTGCTCCACCTTCAGACAAGAGGGGTCAGCTCCGTGGCTCCTGGATGGTCATGCAGGGTAGCATCTCATCTGAGAACACCCAATGAGTGCCCCCCACCTTACTAATTGGGTGCAATTAAGAATGGGCTGAGGCCAGACAAGATACGGTCACAAGTATTGGAGAAGGGGAAGAAGAAGAAGAAAAAAAAAGATACTCCCTGCCTTGCAGATTATGGTGCCAGGAGATGTTCACTCAGTGGAAAGCCAGCTTGTTATAACTGCAAACATGCAGGATGAACATTGACATGAAGACCTGCCCCATTGGGCGTGTCCGGATGTAGCGATAAACACATTGCAAAGCCACTGTATACTAGATTTGGCGACGCCATCAACATTGCATAGGCGGCAGCTTTGCAGACATTACTGCCGCGTGCTAGGCCAACGACTTGACACATAGGGCGTTTTCAGGTCGACGTGGGGCTGTCCACCTGTGGAGCTGCTCTGGGGGGGCACCCCCACACCCCCTGCTCCCAGCTCCACCTGGGTCCAGATCAGACAGACCTGGCGGGTTCCCCAGCCCACCTGCTCGTCACCCCCCGCCCCTCCACACACACACTATAGAGTTGTGAGCTAGAGCATCCACAATGCTATAGTGTTGCCTGGGACAACAGCCAGTTGGAAGTGGGGCAGCAGCGTGGGTCCGTGCATCAGACAGACCGCTGCTCTGCTTTGGGCTGGTGCCCTGAGGTTGGCTAACCTGCTCCTCTGCCAGGATGATCCGGAGCACCGCCATCAGGGCTGCTCTCGGAGTAGGCACAGCTTGTTCTGTGCCTGCTCCACCTGCACATCTGGCAGGGCACCGTTAGACTGACGGGGGGTGAACCGGGCTGGCGTGGCCAGCGCCGGAGCCGTCCATCTATCTAAAAGCATCCATACTCTCTTCCAACCACCCAGGCAACTCTTGACCATTTTCCTCTGCCCCCCTCCCACCCACCCCCATGCGTTGCTCTGCCTCTTCACACTAGCAGAATGCTGGTTTAACGGTTGGTCCAGAATTCTAGATCATTTCCCCCTCCTTCCTCCCTCCAACTTTTGTCAGTCCCATGAACTGTAATTTTAGCAGGCAAGTCTTTTCTCACAAAAGCCTATGCACAGCCTTAGGGGTGACACTCGTTCTTGGAATTTTCTCGGTTTTTGACAAGAGCTGCGTTTCTCGGTTCATTCTGGGAAACGAGAACGAACCGAGAAACAGGCCGGATTCTCGTTGGAAAAAAATGAGAAAATAGCAAGAAAAGTTAAAAAAAATTAGAAATTCCTTACTGCGGGGCTGCTGGCCTCTGGTTTGGTGGCTAATTGATGCTCCCTGCCTCGGGGCTGCATTTTGCAGAGAGCTGAGCTTGCTTTCTGCCTCCCCTGCCATGCTGCGCTCCACAGAGCTTAGCGGGGACTCAGCAGTAAATTATCTGAGTGGGGAGGGGAGCAGGGAGACCTCTTCCCAGCTGTGTGCAACACTAATCAGTCCCCGTTTCTTAGGGCAGCACAAAGCATGGAGGCAGCGAGCGGAGGCCAGCAGCCCCCACGAGGCCAGCAGCTCAGGGGCGAGAGCCAAGGTGATTTAGTGGATACGGTGCTGGACTAGGACCTGGGAAACCACAGCTCGAATCCTGCCCTAGGCATGAACTCACTGGGTGGCCTTGGGCAAGTCACAACCACTCGGCCTCAGTTCCTCATCTGTAAAATGGGAATGTGTTGTATCTGTCTTTCCCTGTGTTCCCCTCCCCCTTGTCCGTCTTAGATTTTAAGTCCACTGGGCAGGTACCTGTCTCCTAAAATCTGACTATAAAGCACTGCATATGCCTAGTAGCGCTACAGAAATGATAAATAGCAGAAATGATACGTTCCAGGTGGTGGTGTCCTGGAACATCTTGGGATGATTCTGGTGAAATCTCGGTCCCGGTATTCAATCTCACGAGACTTTTTAAAATTCTCGTTTCAGCCCTTCATGGGCTGCTTTTGTCCCGTCTCTTGAATGATCGTGGATCAGAATTGGGGCGGTGCGTGAATCTAGGCGTAACAGCAGCGACGTGGGGGTAGGAAACTTGCATTGTTCTTACTGTAGGCAGCAGTATTTATTAGGGGCAAACTGATATGACTGTTAATAGAGCATAACGGTTTCGAAGGTCTAGCCAGGCCTGAGTTGAGTTGGCATGAGTGACGGAGACAATGGGATGTTAAGGCCTAAGGAAGGACATCAGAAGAGAGCACTAACCTGTAACAGGCACAGGTCAGTTCGAGGACAAAGGTACAGACCACAAAACTCACTAGAACGGGCGTAGAAGTTCCCCTAGCAAATCCCACCTAGTCATGTGATATTGCATGGTATCATGCGTGGGCGTCCTTTGCTTCTATACTAGGGGAAAAGCATGGTTTTAGTTTAGTCATTAATTAGGTCATAAATAGCAGCCTCTCTGCAACTCAGGATGTTCCTCACCTGCTGAGGCACCAGTCTACAGATACTACAGGCATGACACTCAGACGTAGTTTGGCTAAGACTTGTGCTAATTAGCACACCATTAGTAATTACAATTCTTTATGTTTTCTTTTCCACTAAGTCCTTATTATTCTGTAACCAATATTTACATTTTCATCTGTATTCCTTCTTTTGTTTATCATTTATACTCAGTCATACGGCATCTTCATTTATCCAGTCGTTGTATCCGGTTTAAAACGTAAGTGAAACTTTTAAACTCATTTACTCGAAAAGGAGACTGTTTTATTTTAGAAACAAGGTCCTGGTAAAAACTTTGTTCCTAGATTTTGTCCTGGATTCATTCCAGGGCCCTACATCACCCAGGACGTTTGGGGAGCCAACTCATGTTGAACACATGGCTGGTGATGTAGTCAGCACTGACAAACTCCCGTTCCTTGGAGGTTTCCAGAATCTGACTGGACAAGCATCTGTCTACAGTGCTGTAGACAGTGATAGCCTGCCTTGGAGTTGAACTAGACGGCCACGGAGGTCCCTTACAATCTTGGAATTCTAGGATTCTAGCCTACTGTGCTGTCTCTGAAAAAGGCCAGCACTGAATACTTCTGAGAAAGTGTAGAAAGTCAGGCTTTTAAGAGTGAACCATCCCCTGTGTTTACTCCGTGGCCAGAGATTGCACCCCACACCAACTTAGCTAATAGTCACTGATGGAGAAAAAAGAAAAAAAAGATTTTAATTATTTTTTTTACTGGAATAAATTTCCTGAACTTTTTCACAATCAGACACCGCCTCCCTGTCAATTTTTTTTTGCCCACTCCCCTTTCCCATAGGAATAAGATGTTTTCCAGCTTGTATTAGTCTAAAAACCTTCCCCTTGTTATGCAGTCTGCCAACCCTCCTCCACCCCCTGTGTCGATGTCGTGGCTACAGGCCTGTTCACAATCAAGCAGCTTCTGTGCGAGACAGAAGGGAGGGGAGGGTGGGTCCAAAAGGGACTGATTTCCCTTCAAAAAATGTCTGGATACCACAAGGATTGTCACCTTATTACTGAGCTTTCGAGCAATGCCAAATAGTCACGGATGGTCACAGATACAACAGTTAATCTTCTCAACATATAAAGAAGCGCTACTGAAACAACAGTGACTATATAGGGTAATCCATTTATTGATCTGACCGTTCCACACAGGGATAAATCCAAAACTGTCAGATGAATAAATGGCCACCCTATAGACTTGAATGGGAATTTTATTAATATCGCAGTAGGGGTTTTCTAATTTAATTTTCTGTCTTTTTTTATTATTATTTATTATTATTATTTTTAAAGATTACTCAAAATTTGAGGGGGGGGGGAAATTGGAAAAACACATGAAGTTACTTTGTAAGGGAAAAGGAGAAACACTGAGATAGAATTACTATTTAGTATTTACCAAGGACCTTTGACTAGACTAAAACCAGACTCCACGCCAAATTTCACTCTTTAATCACATTCCCTGTACTAACAAAAGCAAATTTTAAAAAAGGGGGGTGGAAATCAAATCAGAGCCACAAAAAAGGATATAAAGAAATCAAACAAGTTTTGATTGCCTACTATAACTCCCACATCCTTGAACCAAACGTCATCAAACTGGGGAGGAAAATGCACATATCCCCAATAGGGTGGCTCTAGTGCAGCCCTGCAACCTGTATTTCTCCAAACCATTGGCTGGTCTGGTTCTGATTTTATAGCCGAAGGAATGTGAACAAGTATGATGAGACCATTTCCCTCCTTCGCTGCTGCTGGATAATTCTGCTTCCCCCCCACCAGGACAAAGCTCTGGATTCCACACTCCACCCCCCCCCAAAAACCCACATTTGCTCACATAACAATCAACATAGCTAAGATAATCATCAAGGAAGTGGGGATTAATAGACCTATATTCAATCTAACCGTCCAGGATCTTGACAAGAAAAACGAAAAACCCTTTCCTAAAAGACAGAGCCCCTCTCTGTAGCCACTTTCATTTCCATAGACGACCAAATGAATAGCAGCTAAGGATCCAGAGAAAGGACCCATCTTTCCACGCAAAACAAGCCACCACCAAGTGCTGCCAACTCACTATTCCAGAGGCCCATTCACGCTTATTTTAAGTATGTTTTCTGTCACTGAAATCACCTACAACATCCAGCGCTTTGCAAATTCTCCACCCAGAACAGCATGTAACTTTGAATGAAACCCTGATGGGATAGATGAATGGGCCTGTGCTCTGGTTTTTTCCCCTTCCTCTGGAGGAAATCTTTTTAGTTACTATAACAACCCTGGCCAGAGCCCATCTTATTTAGTATGGTAACAACCACCACCACCAAGTCCCCATTTTTGCTTTCAAAGCTGCAGTCTCCTTAGCTCTTTCCTTTTATCTCATCGAGCAAAAAGAAAATGCTCTTCTCTCAAACTATCTTCTCTTGTCTATTAGATTGTAAGCCGTAGGCAGGGACCGCGTCTATGTTATTGTTCTGTTAAGTGCCAGGTACACAGCTGGCGCTATACAAATGCTTATAATAAAATAAAGATAATAATGAATAATAATAAAACGCTTGCAGAACTAAACGGCAGAGGGTTGCGAATGAGGGCGGAAAGCTTACAAGAATTTAGAGGAGTCTCTCCTAGCAAGCAAGTGCAGGGTACAAGAATGACACGTTTGGATTGGAAGGGCTGTAAAAGCTCCCAGTTCAGGCATCAGACCAGCCTCCCGACTCGACGGCTCTCAAACGCTCGGAGTGCACGATTATTTTGAAACTGAAATATAATCCCATGACCCTGAGAGCAACCAAGACGTGAAAACAATCCCTCCCAACAATCCCTGCTTAGGAGGGATGGTTTGGGTTGCCGCCTATCCAGGGTTTTAAGGAACACTGGCGCCCCAACTCACGCCCTGCAACATGCATTTTCCACAAGTGTTCCTTTAAAATGGGCCTAGGTGGCAACCCTAGGGACAGTTCCCTGAATCCCACTGTCCCTCTTTGAGGAGTCAAAGTCCTTCTTTCTGGAGACAGAGAGACAAAAAGACCAGGATCCAAGCGTCAGCTCCCTTTTTCCCGGTTGCCTCCCAGGAAGAGCGCTTGAGAGGAGCATGGGGAGCGGATGGAAGGACAAGAACATTAAGTGGGATGAGAAGCAGGTGAGCGTCTGTCTGTCCATCGTTATGTGCTGGGAGCATTGGGAAGTGTGCAGGCAAGTGTCAGAGAGGAGTGGCTTATTGGCAAAGGGCTCAGGGCTTGTCTCACTTTGGGTGCTTTAAAATTTGGGAGGTATGAAACAGTTCAGGATGTAACAACTGGGGTTGTAACTCATCTGCAGGGGGGGGCGACACCCTCACACCCCCCAATTCTGGAAACCTCAGTAGAGGTTTAGAGGGCGGGGGCAGATTATCTGGCATTTATTGGCTGCACATTTTCTTCTTCACCATAGCCTGGTGCAATCAGCTACAGAATACAATGCCTGGAACTTGTTTAAAAATTGTTAGCCGCTCCGAGCTGTTTTCAGGAGGGGCGGGATATAAACTGACAAAACAAATAAATAAATAACTCCCTCCCTGGATACATTTGCTCCGTTCCCTCCCTCCCAACTTTCAAATCCCTCCTGAAAACCTTTTCCGTCAGGCCTTCCCTAGCTTGTCATGAGTGATACTGCATCCTTTCCCCCCTCACTCAGAACCTAATTCCCTGTAACTAAGCGAAGCACGTGAGCCTGCAGCTTCTCTACCTCATGAACGTCCTCTTCTCTTTCCTGATGTTTACCTCTCCCTCGTATCGCCCTCCCTTGTCTCTCAGATTGTAAACCCCTTAGGGATAGGGACCTGTCTCTGACTGTGGATTGTGGAGTGCCAGGTACATTGCTAGTGCTATATAAATAAAATAAAATAATAATAAATAAAAGAACATCAGTACTCCAGAGTCTGCACTGGCTACCAATAGCTTACTGGGCACAATTCAAGGTGCTCATTTTGACCTATAAAACCCCTAACCAGCCAGAGCCCTGCATTTCTGAAGAACCTCCTATTCACTTATGTTCCACCATGTTGAGGTCAGCCAGGAGAGCCCTTTTGTGAGCCCCAACTGCCCGTGAGGTTCGTACAACGGGAACACGTAGAGAGGCGCTCTCATTGGCTGCTCCACAATTATGGAACTCCCTCCCCCTGGTCTGCCTAAGCCCAAGGCTGCTCATCTTCTGAAAGCAGAAGTAAGACTTTTGTTTTTTTATTTAGCCAGGCATTTGGGCAGGCGGGGACAGGGTTTGGAATAGGTTGCTTTTAACTAGGTTTTATTCATGCATACAGTATTTATTAAGTATGTTGTTGCAACCCACCTTTGGGAAAGGGCAGAATAACTATTTTAAATAAATAAGTGGCAACACTCGAGATCCTGTACGGCAAGTGTTACGTTCCTATGGTGAGCGCTCAGTGAAGAACATTATACATTCAGGACCTGTGTCAAAGAGGATTAGCAGTCTCGGTTCATTTCCTAGTAGGAAGTACAAATTGCATCAATGGCTCCCTTACTGTGGCTCTCAGTCAGAGCCTTCACGGGGCCGTGGAAAAGGATCGACCGTATTCTCCTATCAGACCCAGGTTAGAATGCAGTCATTCACTAAGACATCACTAACTCCGTGCAACGCACAGAGCCCAGGCTGCTCACACCGGCCGTTTTGATCATCACACACAAACCACATCTTCACTGACGCCGATTTCAGTTCGGAGACAAAGCTTGTCTAACGAGCAGTGGCTTGTTTTAACAGAGCAGGCGAGTCACAGAACTTAGGAAGACAAGATTACTGGGCATTAGAAACCCGAATGGCATTTTTGCTAATTTCATTTGTTAAACCACCATAGGCTTTTTCTTGACTTTTTTTCTTTTTTCTTTTTAAAAATGTTTAGATTTCTAATTCACCATTTTGCAAAGGCTCAGGGCGGACAACATATACAATGTACACAAAATGAATCCCTTCAAAATATATAATGTATAAAACTATTAAATTCCCCTTTAAAAAAATCCGGCTCCCTAGACTCTATCCCCACCTGCCAAATGACCTGGCCAAATAAACAGGCCTTACATTGCTTCTGAAAAAAATGTTCAGGCTCAGTGTAGCAGGGTCACTTTAAGAGGCGTCATAGCACCGACACTAACAGGGAGAAGGGTGAGTTTTTAATGGAATTTTAATGTGGTTTGTGTTTTTAATATTGTAAGCTGCCTTAGGGGTAGGGTAGGGTAGAAATTTAAATAAATAAAAACAAACAACCCAGGGATGGGGAAGATTTCCCCACACAGCGGCCATGTTGAANCTCCTCATCGGGATCACATGAAAAGAATGTTGAGAACTTCAGTAAATGGCATCCTTTCACCTTTGTCTCTCCGATTTGGAAGCATACTGAAAAAGCTGAGGCAGCCTCTGTGTGTGTGTGTGATCTAATCTTATCCCTTTACTGGGTGTTCATGCACTTGAACGAGACCAGAAGTATTATTATTATTATTATTATTATTATTAGCACATTTATATAGCACCAGCAATGTACCTGGCGCTTTACAAAGAATAAGACAGACACGGTCCCTGCCCGAGAGCTTACAATCTAAAGCCAGGGGGAGGGGAGACAGGGAATGGGGAACAGAGGGAGAGACAAGGGATGCGACATTCATGAGGATGCAAGAGCTCAGGTGCACGTTCTTGGCTTGGTTACAGTAAACTGGGAGTTTGCAGATAACAGGTGGGGGATAATCCTGGGTGGGGATGGGGTACAGGCTGCGAGGGTCGCACAGTGCGTTCAGGAAGAGGAGGGTCCAGATTCTGGATCTATCTGCGCCCTTTCCCTGAGTTCAGTCTTTCAATGCTCGGGGGTAGGAACTGGATCCAGGGGCCAGACTCAACAACTGGAAAGGGGCTGCATAAAAAACTAGTTTGGCCCCTAGGCCTGAAGTTCTCCACCCCCAGTCTCCAATGCCATCACCTGTACGCAGCTCCTTCCAGAAACCTGTACTGGCACGCTTCAGCTGCAGGCACAGTTCCTTATATGAAAGCTGATGCTCTAACTCAGCAAAGGACAGCATTAACGAGAGCTAATAAGCGCTTGACGATTCAAACTAGAAATGAGGCATATTTATTTTTCTTTTCGCAGTGTGGGTGATTAAACATGGGAACAGGCTGCTGAGGGAGGGGGCTGACTCCCCATCATTTGCCATCTTCAAATCCAGGCAGATGCTCTTCTACGTGATATGCTTTCATGAAGTACCATTCGAATGCCGTTTAGACAGAAGTAATTCAATGGGCATGCCAGGTAGCAGTTCTGTCTAGATGGTCCCTTCAGACCTCTAAAATTAGGACTGTGTTGGGGGGGGGGGCAGGAACCAATTTGTGCAAATTGCATGATGGGCTTTCTGAAAGCGCTCCCCGGAGGAGGAACTTCCCTGAAACTTTCACCCAAAGGAGGTGGAGCTATACCAAAAGGGGCAGGGCAAAGGGATTCTCCCACCAAATGTGGCCCTGCCCATCGGCCTCACTGGACAAAATATTTTTCCCCTGTGTTATCCAGACCCACAAGTGTGTGCGTGTGTGTGAGGGGGGAAGCACACTCCCTAGTGCAAATACATTCCCTGCCACTGAAAGAGGGGGTTGGGGGGCCCCCATTACATCTTCAGCACCGGGGCCCAGTCCAGCCTAGCTGTGCCTCTCTAGATAATCCAGGGAAAATGGGGAATCACCCAGAGAGGACGCTCCAATGCCCGGAGACTCCGGGTCGAATACAGAGGCATGGTCACTCCAGCCCTGTGGGAGAGGCCTGCAGAATAACCAGGCAGAACTCCGGTGCCATAGCTGCTCGGAATACACAGCAAAATGTCTGGAGTGGGTCTCTTCCCAACATCACAGACTGTCAGAGCTGGGAAATGCATCAAAGGTCATCTAGTCCATCCCCCTGCCTGGAGGCAGGATGACTGCAGCTACAACATCCCTGACAGCTGGCTTGCTTGGCATTTTTTTAAACCCTCCAGTGATGGGAGAGCCTACAACCCCCCTAGGCAACTTGTTCCATTGCCGCACGGCTCTTACCATTAGGAAATTTCCCCCGATGTGCAACAGAAATCTACCTTCCTGTAACGCAAGCTCATTATTTCTAGCCCTGCCTTCTGTAGCAATGCAGCACAGTTCCTTGCCCTCTCCTTGCGGACAGCCCCTTTAGATAGCTGAAGACTGTTGTCGTGTTTTCCCTTAATCTTCACTTTGCTAGGCTAAACATACCCTGTTCCTTCACCCTTTCCTCAGTAGACTTGCTTTCCAGACCCTTTACCATCTTTGCAGCCCAACAAGCTCCGCAGTGAAGACTAAATACATGCGAACAATTCATTTACCTTCTCTGTAGTGGCTTTTATTCTCTTTCAGTGCGCCTCTCCTATCTTGAGAGTCTAACGGCCCAACTATGTGCCTGGCAGGTTTCAAGCTTCTGATGTTCTTTTTTTACAAAAAAAAATCTATTAGACTGTCTTTCTGGTGGGCTGTTCCTGAAATTCCCTGTCGGCCTGCTCGGTTTTCCATTCAATTTTTTTACACTCAACTATTCAGCACTCTGGTTCCTATATTTGTCAGAGCAGTGGTTCTTAGCCAATGGGTCCCAAGAGGGTCGTAGATAGGTCCCAGGAGGGACCTATGAGCCCTGATGCAGGTGTGTTGCATCCCCTGCCATGTCCCCTCCTGCTGCTTGTTCTGGCAGCCTGTGCTGCTGAGGGCAGAATAGGGAGAGGAGAGGGCATAGTTTCAAGCAGCTTCCCCACCTTTCTGGCCACTGTCTCTTGCTGCATCCAATGGCCTCACGCTGCCTCCCCGATGTTGCTGGGATTGGGCTCCCCCTGCTGCTGCCACCAAAACTGGGCTCCCCCCCCCCCCCCCCCCCGCCATTCCCACCCAACCTGCTGCTACCACCCAGCCACTTCTGAGTGACACCACCAAAGAAATGAATTTATTCTATTTATTTTTTTTAAAGGTGGTCCTGAGTTGTTTAAAATAGTTTTGTTGGGCCTTGTAAGCAAAAAGGTTGAGAACTGTGCTGCGTTAGAGTTCAATTCCTCATCCTTGCCCCTCCAGCCAAGCCTGTTGTGCAGGCAAACCGCTCACACAGTCCCTGCGCTCCCTTTCCTTGGTGCTGAGGCTCCTCTCCTCCAAACCTCCCAACGTTTCTGGCACAGACTGCCACCCCACGTTCCCAGTGCCAGCAGAGGGACAGACTCTCTCCTGCTTATTCCCCTTAGTTTCTCGTCATTCCACCATCTCCACACTGGCCTCGCCCATAATTTTCCTGAAAACAACTAGGAAAGAGGTGCCCATGACCTGAATATTTTACATATATTTTTTGTCTCTCTCCTGAAAGGGGCAATGGGTTTCAGCACCCAAGAAGGGACTGTCCCTCCTAAGTCGCAACTGTTGGGAGATGTGCTCTGCTCAAGAAGGGGTTATAAGCCAGAGTTTCCCAAATTACTCTAATCATTTCTATAGCATACTAGGCATACACAGCACTTTACAGTCATCGATTTTGGAGACAAGTCCCTGCCCAGTGGGGGTGAGGGGAACACAGGAAGAGACAAACAGACACACACACACACGTTCCCATTGTACAGATGGGGAACTGAGGCTGAGAGGTTGTGACTTGCCCAAGGCCATCTAGTGAGTTCGTGTGTATGGTGGGATTTGAACCCTGGCTTCCCAGTCCAGCACCTTATCCACTACAGCATACTGGCTCCGTAGGCTGAGAAGTTGTGATTTGCCCAAGGCCACCCAGTGAGTTCATGGGTAGGGCAGGATTTGAGCCCTGGCTTCCCAGGACCAAGTCCAGCTTCTTATCCAGTATGCTGATGACACCCAACTTTATCTCTCGTTTTCAGCTGACCCAGGCCTGGCAAGCTTGGTGCTTACCCGGTGTTTGGCAACTGTGGGGGACTGGATGAGGGTGAGCCATCTGAGGTGGAATCATGACAAGACGGAGGTGATGGTGGGAGGGGCCGAGGGAGTGGTGGCCCCCGTTATTGACGGGGTTCGCCTTCCGTTGGTCCCTCAGGTCCGTAGTCTGGGGGTGCTCCTCGATTTGCAGCTCTGCCCGGATGTCCAGGTGGCGGCTGTGTGAGGAGCACGTTCCGCCAATTGCATCTGGTGCGATGGCTTTGGCTGTACGTTTCAGACTCTGATCTAGCCACTGTCATCCAGGCTTTAATCACCTCGAGACTGGACTATTGCAACGCGCTCTGCGTGGGACTACCCTTTGGGACGGTCTGGAGACCGCAGCCGGTGCAGAACACGGTGTCCCGTCTCCTTACGGGGACGGGTCGCCGTTAGCACGTTACACCGGTGCTCCGTTCTCTGCCCATAGTCTTCCAGGCCCGATTCAAGGTGTTGGTTTTGACCTATAAAGCCCTATACAACCTGGGCCCTGCCTACCTGCAGGACCGCCTCACTCCCCGGGGGCACTGGACCGGCCACAAATGCCCGTCTCAAGGTCCCCCGAGGCTCTTGGGTGGTGACTATGGGGAGGGCGTTCTCGGTGGCTGCACCAAGGCTGCGGAACTCCCTCCCGACGGAGGTCTGCTTGGCCCTGAACTTCCCCTCTTTCCGAAGACAGTGCAAGACCTGGCTGTTCCTCCAGGCTTTTGGTGAGGGAGATGGTTGGGAGGGGAGAGGGGGGTTCTTAGCTCCACTTTCATGTTTATATTTATTTTTATAATGCTGGTTTTTATATATTTATATATATACACACCTTTTAACCTTGTCCATATGTTGTGCGACGCCCCAAACTGCTGGTAGCAGGAGGGAGCAGGCTAAAATTCTAATGAAATAAATGAATCAAATAAATGATCCACTCCACCCCAGAGGGGCAGTTAACAGTTCTGTTTGTGCAGCGAGCTCACGCCCACTCGGCCCCCACCGCAGCGGTTCTGCAGTGTTAACTAGATCAGAAGCAGTAGCCACCGAATGAAATTACTCAAGTTAGCAGATACAGAGTGGAATCCTGTCTGAACTGAAGCTCAGGGGAAAACTCCTGTTGAATCCAGGATCAGGATTACACCCACGCCTTGCACTGCAGGCAGAGAGCACGTCTTTGAAATAAGAGGTCAGCATTTTTACGTAACGATGTTTGTCCCGAAATAACCCGTTCTTGCCTTCTTGACGTGTAGGTCATTAATTCTGCATCGAGGCCGACACTGCAGCGTTTAATATTTTATAGCGCCCGAGACCTGCAGGGTTGTTTCTTTGGGGCTGATCTTAAAGAACATGGAGAGTCTCCGTATAGAGGAGGAATCGAAATAAAATTCACCTGTTTCTTTTACGAGTTGATGCTTCAGCATGAAATACAAGGCGTGGCCTTAGACGTACATTTCATTGTTAGAGCCTTGCACGGGGGATCTGGGAGCCAAGCCGGCCGTTTGTGTCAACGGCAGCTCAGAGTCAAGTTTTCCACACATTATGCTCAACGCACACAAGCCCGGTAGGGGTTTTAAATTTAGCTGATCTGCTTCGTTTAGCAACACGAGGCTGAGATGGAACGGGAGGGCTCCCGCAAGTCCACTTTGGAAGCCTGCCCAAAAGAACCGCAGAGAGTAAAACGGCTGTTTTGGTGGCACTAAATAAACAATTATAGCTCCCTCCTTATGAAAACACGAGCTTAAATTAAATCTGAAATCAATTTTCAAAAGCTGATAGCCTCTCGGCCCAGAACACGAGCAGAGGAAAGAGCCTGCTAGCACGATATGACTGCAGCTGGCGTGAGAACCCAGCAAACTGGCAAGATGCTGTAGGGTAAAGGGGGATGCTGTTACCTGCATGTTCAGTTCCTTGTATTGCTATTTATAGAAAACATGAGGAAGGAGAAAAATGACCGCTGAATGCTCTGCTCCCAAACCCTAGAGGGACAGCGTCTCTCTCTCCCTCTCAGATAAGCTTCGTGGGGCAAGACAAAGGAAGGCCAGTCTTGCAGACCTTCCTTTGGAACAGAGCATGCTAGGAAAAGGCTAAGATCTTCTGATGTAGGGATAGTGGCATGGGTAGGGGAAGACTTACACGTGCCGGGCAGAGGGATATGGTCCACAGCTGGTCAGACATTCCTTCGCTGTGTCTCAATGGCTGGTTCCCTGCCAATCTCACTCCTACAAAATGTATTTATTATCCCGCCCTATTCCAAGGGCAGGTTACAACACACAAAATCCCCCCCAAAGCCTTCGCCCGAAAGGACTCCAACGCCTTAGTCCACAAAACCTTCCTGAACCCTATCCCTGCTTGCCAAATGCCTGGCCAAGTAAAAAGGTCTTGTATGGTCAACGAAGCAAATGGTGGTGTTGGGGTGTGGGCTGGCTGCGACTGGGTTGCGTTATATAGAGTACGGGAGGGGTTCCATCTGGTAGCCTAGGGCCAGGGAGAGAGGTGGGACAGGAAGACTAACGAGGCAGCTCCCCTATCTGTTACCTTGGGACATTCGGAGAATTCTCCTAGGTTTACAAAGCACAATTTTCTTTGTAGAAACTGTGGCCTTGATCCATGAGGAGTAGCTGACTTGTGGATCGCAGCCTGTGCTGGAAAAATCTTGTTATATCCTAGGCTTCAAAGAATGGCTTAATAGGTCCAGGTCTTAGCAGGTACAAGAAGACCGCTCAATTCTCTCATTTTATGGGTGGGATTTTACAAGGCGTGCAATGAAGAGAGTATGTTGCATTTGCAGACACCGTCGGCATGTTTGGATAGCCATCCGAATAGCATCAGCATCCAAAATGGGCATTCGGTTATTCAGCTGTTTAGTTAGTTTGGTTTTGGCACTGAACGGGGGGGGGGGGAAACCAAAATAAAAAATCCGAAAGGGATATCCAGGTGAAGCAGGACAAAAATTACCTCTGGTGGATTCAGTGAGAAGCAGCCCAAAATCAATGAATAATGAATCTGAACCGAACATACACTTCACCTCTAGGTTGTACCTAGTGATTTGCTGGAGAAGCTTAGAGGCAAGGAGCCGTGTTCACTGTATTTTCCCCCATTGCCGCCAACAGGGAATAGAATCATAGAATTGGAAGGGAACCCAGAGGGCATCTAGTCCAACCCCCCGCTCAATGCAGGAAATCCACAGCTGACAGCATCCCTGACAGACGGGTCGTCCGGCCTCTTGCTTGAAAACCTCCAGTGAAGGAGAATGGAGGAAAATGCAGTGAACATAGGTGTCCGGAGTGGGGAACCTCAGGCCTGGGGGGGCCAAATGTGGCCCATGGCCAGTTTTTATTGGGCCCCTATCCAGCAGTTCCTGGATCTGGCCCCTAGGTCCAGTTCCTACCCCCCAAGCACTGAAAGACTGAGCTCAGGGGAAGGGAGCAGAGACGAGGACCTGCAGCACCCAAGGAGAGGAGTTGGACCCATGTCACAAATCCAAGATCCGGAGTCTCCTCTTCCTGAGCGCACGCAGTAAGTATCCTGCCCTCAGTTTCTACGCGGCCCATGGAACTTGTGCCGATTTTCAAAGGGGCCTCTGGGAGGGAAAAAGGTTCCCCACTCCTGCAATAGAGTATAGGCTAAGCCGCTTTGCCCTGGGTTGTTTGGGGGGAGGGGGGTTCCCCGCCACAAAGAGATATTAAAATCTGGAGTCCTGAGTGCACTTCTGAGCACACAGTCTACTCTGGCTGCCTCCCCATTCCTTGCAGCACTGCCGAGCGACTAACACCGTTGCCTTCCGCTTTGTATGGGAGGCAGCCGATTAAAATCTCAAAAGACATATGAAGAGTAAAAAGAACGAACCAAACTTTCTGCACTGCAAGATAGGAACAGCTCAGTTTCAGAGGAAACTGGGCAAATGCATTTTCAAATGGCGGGTGCCGAGATCATTATTAAGCTGCCGTGCAGTTTTGATTGGCTCTTTTTCACTTTAAGGCCATGCCGCCAGTACTGCGTTCTGCCCGAGAGGTGGATGGCAGAGTGAAGCTCTTCCCCTCTGGGTAGGGCAATGATGCCTAAACATTTTGCCTGCATGGCTCCATTTTGAACATTTAGCTCCCATTCTGACAAAGAGAGACGCCTTACTTCGCTTTAACTTCTGGTTCGTTTATATGTGCAGAGCCCTAAACTGAAGTTATTCAGGAGTAGAAAGAGAAGTATGTATTTGGGGGGGGGGGGGAGAATCTGGAGTATGTACTCCCCTTTCTCTCACTCAGATGTAGCTCTAGTGTTTGAGTCCTTTGCTTCAGAGCAAAAAGGGAAGGGTAACATTGTTTGCCGTAACTGTTAGGGGGAGATTGTGAAGTAACTACATCTGTTTGCAGCTGCAGGGAGAACAGGATCAAAGTGGAACAGTTACTTCTATTTAATATTGTTTGTCAGAACACGCCCTACGTCTAATCCCATCACCTGTCAGCTGCAAAGATAGCAATAAATGGCAAATATCAAATTGGGGGCCCATCTGTAGATGAAAGGGGACCATTTAGGGTCCCCACCCCTACTTTTGGGAATCCCTGATATGGGGAAGAGGGGAAGAATAACATCAGGGATTAATCTGGCCCATAAGAACATAGTCAGTGCCAGACTGGATCAGACCAATGGTCCATATAGCCCAGCATCCTGTCTCCGACAGTGGCCAATCGCGGTGGCTTGGGAGAAGCACCCAACAGGTCACAATGGGGGATCCATTCCCTGTTGTTACCCCCCCCCCCGAAAGCTCCCGTCACGTTCCCTGATCCTATCTGGCTAATAGCTGCGAATGGACCTATCTTCCAGAAACTTGTCCAAACCTCTTTTATAATGTTATAATAACTCCTTGATAATGTTGCTTCTTAACACTTACCTAATGCTTCACATCTTCAAAACACTGTTCAAACATTAATTAACCCTCACTGGAGGCTGGGAGTAAGCATTACTTTATGTTATAATGACACTCTGAAGTGAGTAAACTGACAAGAAGAAGCCCCACATCCCGGAGGAAACTCCACGGCAGAGGCGGGATTAAGGTCGCTTTTATACGAGGCGCTGAAAAGCGCCTCCTGAGTCCCGTGTTTAGAGAAAAGCCGGGGGGGGGGGGGGGAGTGTTTCCATGCCGGCAACGCCGCTGCCGACAACGGGGAGCATGTCACTTCCGGCAGCGCGGGGAGCATGTAAACACGCCCCACACGGCTTTTCTTTCAACGCGGGACTCAGGAGGCGCTTTTCAGCGCCTCGTATGAAAGCGGCCTAGGACTTGGAATTCCCCCTTTCTGGGCCTGTGCTAGTTGGAGAGATCTCACTCTACGCACGGATAGTTCACTTCAGGATCTGACGTAGCAACATGTCCAAAAATCTACCCATTCTACATACTTTGAATTAAAGACGGCAAATTTTTGATCAGAGGCAACACTTTTTCTGTGTGTAATTTATTATTAATTATTATTATTATTATTAACTAGCTATATGGTGGCAACAATGTACCTGGCACTGAACAATCTTCATTAGAGAGAGGTTCCTGCCCGAAGAGGCCCATACTCTAGGAGAGACAAGGGAGTGGGGCACATAGGGAGAGACAGGGACACATTAACGACATTGAGAAGTCACAGGTGCACACGCTTGGCTTGGTTACTGGGAAGAAGATGACCCTGAGTGAAAACACAGTATAGGGACCATCAGTGAGCAGCCTGCAGGGATGAGGAGCTGGGGAAAGCCTGATAGAAGAGGCCTCTGAAGAGTTAATGCTAACAATATTTTGGAAGGGGATGTAAAATCTCATGCATAAGGGCTAAAACCAGTCTCTTGCTAGTGGGATTACAATGAGACCTACACGGAGATGGATTTTCCACACATGCACATGGCCGGATTCTCTGGTGTCTCCCACCAAAGCATTTAGTACTACCCCAGTATCCTGTTTCCAACAGTGCCCGCCTAGACAACTAGTCTGAGCCAGTCTGGACATTGTTATGTACCCTGCTATCATGCTGTGGCCTGGAATTCGTTCCTGGACTAGCTTAGCCCTTTTATCTTTAAAGGCGAAGGAATTCCGAAATGTTACTCTACTTTCTGCCAGCAACCAAGTTTTTAAACTTTCCTAACAAGGAATTTCCTAGGAGACAGAACCTGCTGCCTGCTCTATTGATAAGACCAAGCCCAACAACTGGCTTTACAGCCAAGACCACAAGAAAACCTCCTACTCTGCTAAGTTCCCACCCTTGACGAGGGCCATGCCAACTTCCTGAAAGGTGTGAGGCCAAAAGGATTGGAATTAGACTCTTGATTGCTGTGTAATTAAACTCCGTTAAGGGAAGCAGCAGATAGTCTCATAAAGCCAATTTATTCCATGTGACATTAACCAGGACAGGACTGTTAAAACACAGCAGGAAGCAAGCGCTGTGGATCTTAGAATACCTCAAAGCAAAATGACGTAAGGATCAGGCTGCATTTTAACAATATTTCCCTTATGCGCTGTCCAAACAAAGAGACACAACAGTCTCTCTCATTCCAACATGGCACTAAAGGATTTGATTGTTGATCCTTAACTCTCAAAAAAGGATTATAGTCAGAAATCTAATGCAACTGGTACTTTCTTCCTCAACAGCCCTACAATCTGTTGTTACGGCAGTAGCATCTGGGGGTTCCAGCCATGGACCAGAATCCTACTCTGTTAGGCACTATAAAATACACAGTGCACAAAGATGGTCCCTGCCCATAGCTTACAGTTTAGTAGGGCTGAAACGAGAATCAATGTTCTCGAAAAAAATCGAGAGAATAGAGAATCATTACCGAGATCTCAGGACAATCAATCTCAGTAATGATTTGAAATCTCAGGCAAGATTTTCTCGATTTCTGTTTACCATGATATACTTTTTACTGGGATATGTTTACTAGTTCAGAGACTGCAGCTGGTGCAGAATGCAGCGGCCGGTCTCCTTACGGGGAACAGGTCGCTGGGAGCATATAACACGGGTGCTCCATTTACTGCACTGGCTGCCCATAGTTTTCCGGGCCCGATTCACGGTGTTAGTTCTTACCTTCAAAGTCTTATACGGCTTGGGACCAGCGTCCTTACAGGACCGGCTCACCAGCACCACCAGCCCTGGTCCTTGAACGGTCCCTGTGGTTGGCCGGGGCACCCTCCTTGGCATTCCCCAAGTTTCCCGGTGGGGCAACAATGGAGAGGGCATTCTCAGTGGCAGTGCCATGGCTGTTCAACTCCCTCCCAGTGGGGGTTTGTTTACTCCCGGATTGGCTGTCCTTCCAACGTCGGTGCAAGGCATGGCTGTTCCGCCGGGCATTTGGTGAGGAGGACGGGTGATGGGTGGGTTGGGTTGTGGGGTTGGGAGTGGGGTTTCAGTGGACTCCATGGGTTTTAGTTATCTACAATGAGATTGATTTTGTATTTGTGTGTTTATTATATTGATTTTATATGGTTAGTCGTCCCGAGTTGCCACGGGCAAGAGGGGACGGGATATCAAATTGCGATAAAAAAAACCAGAATAAATATACTGTTTACCGTATACTGGTTTACTGTGTACCTCTTACTGTGTTTGTCCCAGTAACACGCATGCGCAAAATGAGCAGTGCAGCTGCTCTCTGCATGCGCAGCCCTCTTCTAAGCTGGTGCCAGCAACGTCGCTGCCATTTTGGAAACGTTACCAGGATGAGCGTGGTACACAGTGACTGATCCATGATAAATCGGTATGCGGTACACTGTAAAGCATGGTAAACTGAGAACATTTTCGACCAAGAAAGTGTTGAGAACCAGGGTTTTCTTGATTATCGACTCTCACTAAAAAGGAGTTGAGAACTGTGATTCCCGGCAAGAAGAGAGAAAAAAAATTGAGATCGAGTTTCAGCGCTACAGTTTACACATAAGAAAAGAGACAGACGAGCCATATGAGGAAAGGCTGGAAGAACAGAGTATGTTTAGCTTAGAGCAGAGGTTTTCAAATTTTCTGAAGTTGTGGAATCCTTCTGCATTGTTTTTAATGCCCCGGACCCCGCCCCACCCAAAGCTGGTGAAATATTGTCTGTGTATTATACGTGTGAGCGCACGCACGTATCACACCTTATCCACCAGTGCTGCCACTGGCTCTGCCCACCACCCTCTCAGAAACAGAGGGGCAGGGATAAAGACAGCACCCGCCCCCTTTCCTCCCCTATTGGCCTGGAGCGGAAGAGTCACTGCTCATGGGCCAATCTCAGTGGCTGAACTCAGCCCCTCATTTAACTGCTCCCCTCCCCTCTACTGTGCTGATTCGCTGGGGGCGGTGGAGCCGCCCGCCCAAGCACAGGGGCAGTCAGGCTCCAAGCATCTCCCCAACCCCACCCAGCTGCACGGAGGCAGCAGTGCTGATCTTCAGTGCTCTTGGCTCTGGCAGGTCAACGTCCCCCCCCTCCACCTTCCTCCCTTAAAGAGGAACTGCCCCGGGCAGGGTGAGGGAAACTGAGCTAATGCTTTTTGTTGGTTAGTAACCAAAGTGAAACACGAGAGTCAAATTGGGAAATTTCAAAAATAGTGAAGTCATTTAAAAAAAAAAAAAAAAGTGTCCGCCAGTACCAATTTTTTTTCCATGGAACCCCTAGCAACCCTTCACGGATCCGCGGGGTTCTCACGGAATACAGTTTGAAAACCACTGGCTTAGAGAAGACTAAGGGGGGTGGGGGGAGGATAACCGTTTTCAAATATATCAAAGGATGCCACAAAAACAAAATGGTGAAAAATCTGTTCTCTGCTGTCACTGAAAATAGAAGAAAGAAAGAATGGGCTTATATTTATTTATTTTTTGGTCGGGGGATCGTGCCAGCTGTCCGAACTGTTGGGCAGTAGAATAAGTTGGCCAGGGAGGTTGTGGAATCTCCTTCCTTGGAGGTTTTCAAACCCTCACTGGACTTGCATCTGTCCATGATTCTATAAGCAGAAAATAGCCTGCTTGAAGCAGCTGGGGGTTGGTTCCAACCCTGCAACTCTAGGATTATATAGACCCAACCATCCGAGCAGGCCGTGAGAGAATCCTGACAGCATGCTAGACAGTGGTCTCTGCTCAAAGTTGCCTATTCATCGCTAGTTTTATATAGACATGGCTTGTAAGAGAGTTTTCAGGCGGGGGCTTGGCGAAGACAGGAAAAGTGAATTTGCAGAGGACTCCTGGGAGCTTCTTCCATGCCCCCAGGTATCTGTAAGCAATCCGAACAGGTGGGCGACCGAGACTGGCATCAGTGGCAGAGCAGAGGCGGCATGGCATCTGCTGGCTCTACACTGACAAAAGGTTTCTGGTTCCTGTTATCGCGCTGGAGCTGCTACTGTCAAGCCAGCTGGACTCTCTTCTGTCTTGTGTGTCATCTCTGCCAGGGTTGGCAACCCCAAATGTTCAAAAATCATGAGTCAGGACCTCCTTAAAATCAGGAGTTTGACTTTAAAACCATGAGATTTTATAGATTAAATTGTACCCGCTTTTTTGTTAATAAAAAGCCAAGAACAAACAAAAAAACAACTTGCATTCACTCTAGTACCATCTGCAATGTGGAAACTGGTCTGGAGCAGTGAAAGAGCTTTGCTAGGAACTGAACTAGAGGGTGAGCTTTTGAGTAAGAAATCATATTATTCGAATGTCCACGTTATAGTGGTTTAAGAGCAAGTTGGATAGATCCTGTGTTTGAGGAGAAACCTTTCCTTCCAGCCTTGTAAACATTTTATTGACATCCAAAGGTCTTTCTATTCTGAAGGGTGTGTTGCACTTTTTTTCCCCTTGGCTTTGCACAAAAAGGAATTTCTTTTTAATTGAACTGTGATTTTTATTTTTGTATATGTTTTTAATGTTTAAACAATGGAAATGGCTAATCACTAAATAAAATGAGGAGTAAGAAATCAAGTGCATTTAGCTTGCGTTGCTTTTAACACTTCATTTTCTGTAGCAACTATCTGTAACTCTGAACCATGTTTCTGTTTTTTCCTTTTTTTAAATAAAGCCCCCCACCCCCACACTTCTTTTACTCTGAAGGTGGTGTGTGTGTGTACACATTTACTGAACTGGATGCCAAAGGCCACTTCAGAATTTTATTAGATACAGAGGTGAGCCTAACCAAAATAAATTTCCTGTGATCTGCAAAACACCCAAATTGTAGATCGGGGTGGACAAGAGGTAGATCATGATCTACTCACAGGCTAGTCTCCAGTAGGTCACAGTGTAGGGAGGGAGACCAGCCCTTCAGAGATGGACTCTGGGGAGGGGAGTAGGATGGGTGCCCTAGGGAGTGTCCAAGGAGGACAGGGGCTAGGAGAGTTCTTCCAGAGTAGCAGAGAAGGCTCTCTCTGAAGGGGAGCGCTCCTCTCCACTACCGAGACCAGTTGTTGAGGTGCCCTGGAGCTAGGAGCCGGGGCGGGGGGGGGGCATCCTGGCCTGGAGCGCTGTATTCAGCGGGAAGAGTCCTGGCAGATGACCTGAGGTTAACGGCTGGATCAAGTGGATCATGTGTGAACCTTAAGTCTGACCACACCCTGTTATAGGTGGCTGAGGCGGAAACAACCACAGTTGTGTTTGGAGATTCGGTGGGGTAAGCCAGGTCCATTAAGGGTTCCTAGTTGGGTTGGTTGAGGGGGTATAAGACCCTTTGACTGTCAGAAGCTGGCAGGAAACGGATTACTACGATGACTACTAATCATTTCTCTAGCGCTACTAGGCGTACACAGCGCTTTACAGTCACAGATTGTCAGAGACAGGTCCCTGCCTGGTCGGCTTACAATCTAAGATGGACACAGGGAGAGAGAGACACACAAATATTCCCATTTTACAGATGGGAAACTGAGACCAAAAGGTTGTGACTTGCCCAAGGCCACCCAGTGAGTTCATGGATTTGAATTCTGGCTTCCCAGGACCAAGTCCAGCACCTTTTCCACTACACCCCGCAGGCTCCATTTCTACATTGTAACCTGCTTTGTGCTCCCCTGAGGTAACTGAGGCTGGCCGCTGTCGGGGACAGAATGATGGGTCAGGTGGACCATTGGTCTGACCCAGTAAATGGCACCTCTCATGGTAGTTCAAGTAACCTCTTCCTGGTCACATCATCCGTTAAGGATTTTCTCTGAAGTTGGACACATTTTTGGCTGTTCCTCTATACAGAAGGCTTCAGAAGTGGTGAGCTTTCTGGCGAGGGGTGTGGCTTCTGCTGCTTTCCTATCTTATTAACAAAAGTGTCAAACCTGATCATCTTGGGTTTAGTCAGATGATCCCTGTGGCAAAAGGCCACCGGCCCTGCAAAGGACCCTTGCCTGAAACTGAGTCACTTGCCTGAAACTGAGTCAGGCTTAACCGAGATCTAGGCCTCTAAACAAGCACATGTTTACGACCCCCCACATTCCTGAAATTCCTCAGGAAATTCCTAAGGCCGGCAGGAGGCGGACACCTGATTGGCTTGGACTGGTCGGGGGATCTGTACCTGAGCCAGGTGACTCTCCTGAACAAATCACCGGGAGGGGAAAGGGAACTTTTAAAAGGCTGCGGCACAGGCTCTCTCTCTCTCTCTCTCTCTCTCTCTCTGGGGCTCTCTCTGGCACGCATGGGCTGGGTGGCTTGGCTGTGAACTCTCTAACTCTGGCCTTGCCAGGACAAGAACCGTGACCCCATAGGAAAAACATCCCCTATGGAGACCAGACCGGAACCTACCCTGCGCGAGTACTTGCTAGTCTGCCTGCTACATCCGATCCAGTCGTAGAGAGACGCGTTCCAAACGGGCTACCACGCCCCAAACGACTGACTCGCATTGCTCAAAGGGTTTATCATCTCTTGGTTCTCGGTGTAAACTTTGCTTTTATTCCTGTTTATATGCACCAGTCAATTCTAAGCTTTGTTTTTACCCTACTGGGTGTGTGTGTGTGTTATTGGCTGCCATTAAACGTCTCCTTTGGCCAGGTAGCCAGGCCTAACTGCTAAAGAGGGGGAAACTCCCTATTTGGCTAGAAGCCAACAGCTTAGGGACCAAGGGAAGCCTTCCTTGGGGGACTCGGGGGTTCGGCCTCCAACGCAGGGGAGGAACCCCGGGAAAAGGGTGCCAGAAGGGGGGAGTGCTCTTGGGAAGCTGGGAGGCTTATACCTGAGTGGTGTGAATGCCGTCTGGGATACACTCGGGGGGTGGCAGCGGAATATCAAGAGTTTTCGGGGGTTTGCCAGCCGTGGGGACTCCTGGTCAGAGATTTGGAGAAACACAGTGGGGTGGGCTGCTCAGCTGCATTGCGCCCCCTGCTGGCGTTTCGCCACAATCCCTAGGACGCTTATTGTGAGCTCACGGTGAGGCAAGACAGAATAGGACTGCTGGATTCAACTTCTCAGCTTTTGGTTGCTACGGCCTGTTCTCAAGAGAGGCTGAGAACCCGCCCCTTGCCCTGAAGTGAGAAGCTGAGAAACAGGATGATATTCATGTCCTTTTTTGCATTTCACATTAGGGCTATTATAGGGGCCAAGTTGTATGTTGCCACAACTGGGCCCCTCAAAAAGCCCAAACAAGGCCATTCATACAATTGTTTATTGCCTTCCCTTCCCCTCCCCCCACAACAGTATTTTCAAAAATGACACACGCACATTACCTCAGTCACAAAGAGGGTGCGGGGGTCAATGATTTCCAAAAAGTGTCTGAATCGGCCATAAAACGAAGTCTAGAAGAAGGAAAGGAAGAACAGGTTTGTGTGCAAAGCAGGAAAGGTTTTATATTTTATTTATTTTAAATACTTGATACCCCACCCCATCCCGCCCTAAGGTGGCTCAGAGCGGCTGACACACTAAAAAAACATAAAAAGACAATAAAACACAACAGCAAGTTTAACAATGTACAACAGTCCAAGGATAACTCCCCAACCCTCCCCTCCCAACCCATACACCCCTCATCCCGCTCCCTCAACTAGCGCCTGACGAAACAGCCAGGTCTCACATTTTTTCCTAAAGGAGGGGAGATCCGGGGACAAGCGAAGATAGGCAGGGAAGGAGATCCACAGCCTCGGAGCGGCCACTGAGAACGCACTCCCCATCATCACCACCCAATGAACACGAGGAACCTCGTGGAGGGTGCTCCCAGCTGACCGCAAGGGCCGATCCAGAACCCAGGTGGTGAGGCAGTTCCACAGAGAAGTGGGGTCCAGGCGATATAGGGCTTTATCCGTAAGAACCAACACCTTGAATTGGGCCCGGAAGACTATAGGCAGCCAGTGCAGCAAGCGAAGCACCAGTCTTATATGCTGACGGCGACCTGTCCCCATCAGAAGACGAGCCACCGCATTCTGCACCAGCTGCAGCCTCCGAGCGGGCACCATGGATAGACCCGCGTAGAGCGCGTTGCAATAGTCCAGTCTCGAGGTGGTGAAGGCATGGATGACAGCGGCCAGGTCGGAGTCTAAGATATACGGCCGTAATCATTGAACCAGATGTAACTGGTGCAGAACGCGGCGGCTCATCTCCTGACGGGGACGGGCCGACAGGAGCGTATCACTCCTGTGCTCCACGCGCTGCGCTGGCTGCCTATAGCATACCGAGCCAGATGGTCTTGGCCTATAAAGCCCTACACGGTCTTGGCCCTTCATATCTCAGGGACCGCCTCACCTTCCACGCCCCAGAGCGACCCCTTCGGTCCGCCGGGGGGCGCCTTCTTGGAGGTCCCCCGTGTAAAGCGGGGGGCCACGATGGAGAGGGCATTCTCGGTGGCCGGGCCGCAACTATGGGACTCCCTCTCGGAAGAAGCCCGACTGGCCCCAAATCTGTTGGTTTTCCAGCGGGCTTGCAAAACTTGGCTGTTCTCCCAGGCCTTCGGAGGGGGATGGGGGGTTGGGATAATAAGGTTGGGGGGAGGTGGGTTTTTAGGTGTTTAAATCTTTGTGTTTGATTGTTATTTTAAATTGTTGTTTCTTATGCTGTAAGCCGCCCAAGATGCCATGGGCATGAGGGGGCGGCTAAGAAATATAAATAAATAATAAACAATAACAACTGACAAAATTACTCCTCGCCACATCTGCCACCTGAGCATCCAGGCAGAGCCGTGAATCGAGACGTGCCCCCGGACTATGAACCTGAGTGAGCAGAGAGGAGCAAACCCCGTCAATGACAGGGGCCTCCTCCACCCACAAGCCTCCAGCCCCGCCCACCAGCATCACTACCATCTTGTCAGGATTCAGTTTCAGATGATTCGCCCTCATCCAGTCCCCCACAGTTGTCAAGCACCGCGTAAGCACGGAGACTGCAGTGCCTGGATCAGCTGAAAACGAGAGGTAGAGTTGTGTGCCATCAGTATGCTGACACACACAACTCGAAATCCCCTCACGACCTCCCCTAAAGGCTGCGTATACACATTGAACGGGAGAGGGGACAGAATAGACCCTTGTGGGACCCCACAGGTGAGACTCCGGGGGGGGGGGGGACAAAGTCCCCCAGGACCACACGCTGAGTTCTTCCAGCCAGGAATGAGTGGAACCACTCAAAAACAGTTCCGCCCACCCCTGCTCGGTCCCGCAAGCGAGTCACACCAACTACTCATGATCAGCGGTATCAAAGGCAGCTAACAGGTCCTACAAAATCAGCAGAGCTGAATATCCCTGGTCCAGCTCACGGCGTAGGTCATCGACCAAGGCCAGAAGCACAGTCTCAGTGCCATGACCCAGACGAAAGTCGGACTGAGGCATCCAGAAAACGAATGCAGTCCAAATGCTCCTGAAACTGCCAAGCCACCGCCCGTTCAACAATCTTCCCGAAAAAGAGAAGATTAAAGACTGGCTGATAGCTAGCAAGGGCATCAAGGTCAAGCAATGGCTTTTTGAGCAGAGGCCGCACCACTGCCTCCGTAAGGCATGCCGGCACTCTGCCCTCCCGAAGGGAGGCATCGACCACTCCCACCAACAACAGCCCCAACGTCTTCCGGCTGCCCTTAGCCAGCCAGGACGGGCACGGGTCCCGTTTGCAAGTTGTGGCCTGGACAGCCTGTGGAACATCCCCCGCATCAGCAGGCGAAACGGATGGAAAGTGATCCCACAAAACTGGACAAGTTGGGGCATCCATAACCTCTGGTTCTCCCACTGCATCAACTGCGATCAGAGCCGGCCTTACCGCGGGGCGGTTAGGGGCGGCCGCCCAGGGCCTCGCTCCTCAGGGGGCCCCGCACCCAGCTCCCAGCCCGAACCCCACGGTAAGGCTGGCCCTGAGCGTGGGGACCTCGGGAGCCAGCTCGCCACGTCTGACAGGCAGTGGAGGGGGCCAGCAGGAGTGAGGGAGAAGCAGAGGCCTCAGGGAAAATGAAGAAGAGAGAGGCAGAGGCGGCCCTGCCTCCCCCTCATTTCTCCTGGCCGAAACTGTCCCCTCGGTTGCCTGGCTCAGTCTGCAACAGACTGAGCCAGGCAGCGGAGCGGGCCCGGCACAAGCATCGCGACGTGAGGGAGAGGCGGGGCCTCTCCCTTCCCCCTCACTTCTGCTGGAAGTGAGGGAGAAGCAGAGGCCCCGCCTCTCCCTCACGCCGCTGGCTCCCTCCACGGCCTGGCCGAGGCCCAGGCCGCCTCCGGCCTCAGGCTGGAGTTGGCGGCTGCACAGCGGCCCGGGAACAGGAGCGACAGACAAGAGCAGCGACAGCGGATCAAGTAGGTGATCCGAACGGCCGCTCGGGCTTTGGGAGGGGGGAGGGGAGTGACCCTCTGCCCATCCCTGAGCCCAGTCCCGGGTAACACCCCGCCCCCCGAGCCCGGTGGGGAACGCCCCCCTGAGTCAGCGGGGAGCGTCCCTAGGCCTGGCGGCCGCCGGCACCTTTGCCACCAACAGCACCTGAACTTAGGGCCCCAGATTCTTTCCCCACCCAGGGCCCCACTTTCAGTAAGGCCAGCCCTGATTGCGATGTCAAAGTCATGGTGAATGCAAGCAATTTTGTCCACAAAGTAGTCAAGAAACGTGTCACAGAGCGCACTGGATAACTCCAGTTCCAGGCAGAGACAGGCTGGACTGACTAGTTCTCTCACCACCCGGAAAAGCTCAACCAGACGAGACTTCGCGGACGCAATGAAGGCAGTAACGAAACTCTTCTTTGCGGCCCGCACCGCCACAGCATAGGTTCTGAAGCTGACTCTATACCACAGTCTGTCGTCTTCAGCGCGAGTATGGCACCACCGTTGCTCCAATCGCCACCCTTCCTGCTTCAACCGCCACAGGTCCTCCATAAACCACAGGGACCTGCATTGTCGAAGCCCAGGGAGAGGATGCCTGGGAGCCATCTGATCGATGGCCTCAGACAACTAGGCATTCCAAAAAGCCACGAGGTCATCAAGAGAACGGCTGCTGAGGTCCAATGGTAACTCCCAAAGAGCATACCCGAACCTACTAGGTTCCATAAGTCTCCAGGGGCAAATAAACCAAACGGGTTCTGCACTCTCCTGGGGGCAGACGTGTCCCGGGTGACGGGCCCTCAGGAGGTAATGGTCTGTCCACAACAAGGGCAACAACAACACATCCCCCACCAACGGATCCCCTGCCTCAAGGCTGGTGCAAAACACCAAATTCAGACTATGACACACACACCCTCATGTGTGGGCCACACGCCACCTGAGAGAGGCAGCCATGAACTCTTGCTGCACCCCCACTAAACTGGCATCAGTGTGTATATTGAAGTCCCCTAAGGCAATCAGCCTCGGGGACTGCAAGACCACTTCCAACACCGGCTCTGCTAGAGAATGCAGGGATGCTGCCATACAGGTGGGCCCACGGTATACCAGCAGCAGTGCAGTCCTAATCTGTCTCCGGCCAAACAAAACACAAGATGGAGGCCCTCTATCCCGGAGGGGGTCTGCACCGGATACCTCCTGACAGACCACACATCCATAAAAATAACAGCAACACCGCGCCCCAACCCCCGACCATGGCTGATGCTGTACAGAGAACACGACTGGAACAAGGTCAGCCAATATTGGCCCCGACTCACCGTCCAGCCATGTCTCCGTAATGCACATAAGGTCGGCTGCCTGGTCCAGAATTAACTCCCGATGATATAGGATGATAACCGCAGATGATATATTTACGACCAACCGTGCATTCAACAGCATCAAAACGCAGTCAGAGGCCCTCTGAAGCTCCACCACCTCACCATCTGCCTGGGGGCTTGCAAGAGGGACAGAGGGTGATTTCAGATGTGACGGGGTGAATATTCACCCCGCCACGACCACAGTGAAATGCAGGCCGCGGTGAACTGCGGTGAACTTCTGTTTGCCACCCGCCAGATGTTCACCACAGTCGAACGCGGGCCGCGTTTGCATTGACCACGCTTTGTTACCTCTCACCACCCGGAGGTAACGAAGCGTGGTCAAAGGCCACCACGGCCGTGGTGAAGGGTTCGTCACGTCTGTTTACTCACCCTTCACCACGGTCGGGGTTCGCCTTCACGGTCCTGGGCGGGCGGTGCGGACGAATAGGTCGCACTTCCTGCCTGTCGCGCTGGGGGGCGGGCCGATGGCAGCGCGCAGGAGATGGGGCCGTGCGGCCCCTCCACGGTTGGGTGAGCCAAAAGACGTGACGGCTGCCTGAATTGACCGCGGGCCATGGTGTCTCGTTCCCCACGGGTGGGGGGGAAACGTCTGTTCGCCCACCCCTTGACCCCCGCCCGTGGTCCGAACCACCCCACAGCCCGCGGTCAATTCAGGCGGCTGTAACGTCTGAAATCGCCCAGACACCAGAGACCTCTCCCACCTCATGGATGGAAAATGCCCCCTGAAGGGCCCATATCTCCCCCGGCCGGTCACAGCCCCTATGACCATGCCCCTCACCGGCCCGCCTCCCTCATGGCTGCATCAGCAGGGAAACGAGGGAGTACCCTCCCCCCCATAACCCCACACACACACACACACACACACACCCATCCCTCTCATGGGGGGGGGGGCGGATATCTCATCTCCTTCCCACAGGGGTCATACCGGGGGGTAAAAACCACTCCACCCTAACCCAACCCCCACTCACCAGGGGGTCGAAACATCCCTCCCCCCCAAAAAATAACCAACCCCCACACAAACCAACAACAAATAATCCAGAGCGGAATAGGAGCTAGGCGCCTCCGTCACTAACAGAGATGGCCACCACATAAGGTTTCGAGCAAGGGCGGTGAACCTCGGACCCGGGGCCAAATGCAGCCCATGGCTACTTTTAATGTGTCCCCTTCCCAGTTCCTGGATCTGGCTCTTGGATCCAGTTCCTACCCTCAAGCGCTGAAAAACTGAGCTCTGGGGAAGGGGGCAGAGATGAGGGCAGGCACACAAGGCGAGGGGACAGATCTAGGATCTGAACTCTCCTCTTTCTAAGCCCACCCCGTAAGCACTTTCTGCCCCCAGCTTCTATGCAGCCCTTGGGAGTTTGCACTCATTCTCAGTACCCCTGAGAGGGAAAAGGTTCCCCACCCCTGGTTTAGAGAGATACTGGAGCCTTGGAGGCCCCAAACAGCAGTGTGGATCATGGATCGGTGCTGTCAGGGTGACGAACCAGAGCCCGGTTTCCAAAATCGAATGTTATAAAGAAGATTCTCTCTTTTGCTTTTAAACACTCCCTGTCTTGTCACTTGCGCGACCGACGGCCACTTTCCCTCCAACGGACGGGCACGATAGCACACAAGAACTGAAAAGCGATTCTGCCTAGCTAGAAAAATGGGGGAGTGGCTAAGGTGTCGGACTTGGGGGTCTGAGAGACGAGAGTTCAAATCCTCTCTTAGCCATGGAGTCACTGGGTGTGCTGTTGTCTCTTAGCCGGAGTTCCCATCAAGACTTGCACCGGGCGCAACAAAGTGACGCCGTCCCTATCTGTCCTGGGCAGCACATGCTCTCTTCTACTACGCCCCATAGAGGGTTGCCACCGATGCAAGGGTTTAAGGAACACAAGGGAGCCATTCATTCAGCTGGGAACACCTTCCGCTAGCCGCCCCACAGCCCCATCTTCAGTGAGTTCCTCCGCTTGAATTCTCAACCCACCCCACCTATCTCCATCCCTCTTTCGTGTCACCCAGAAAAGCAAAAGGGACTGCCTGCCGTGCATCCTCCGCATTGTTTCATTTCCTGACGCAGTTGCTTTCGAAGGCATTCGGTGGAGTCCCAGCCTTCAAGTCCATATGTTAATGTGAAAATAACATTGGAGTCGAAAAAAATTCACCGCTTGGTCCTTACGCCATTAGCAAAACCCTATGGCCCCGCCGCCATAATTTCTTCACGCCAGGCAACAGTCATAAGGCTCGCTTCCCTCCCACGCCAAGACCAAGTTGGAGGTTGGGAGAGGGAAGCTTCGTTAAGTCAAGCATCTGAAACCATTTTTATAATTGGTGAAAAACACCTCCAGCTTCTCCCCCTCACACAGAAGCTTTGGCTGAATTGCAAAACAACCAATTTTTTTTTAAAAATGATCATAAAATATATATATATATTTTAACTTTGGGCAAAGACCCAGCAAGCGAACAGGAGGCAGTTTAGCTTAGTGGACTTGGAGTTAGGAGACCAAGGTTCAAATCCTAGCTTAGCCATAAACTCACTGGGAGCTGGTCTTAGGCAAGTCATTCTCTCTCAGCTTTATCTCCCCATCTGTCCAATATATAACTCGATCTTTCCTTACATTTTCCTGTAAAATGAGAATTGTCTTTCCCTATGAAATGGGAATGTATGTATTCCTGCCTCTTCCTATGTTCCCCTTGCTTGTCCAGCCTAGTCTGTAAGCCCCTTGGGGGACAGACCCGTCTCTAATCACAACTGTTCAGCACTAGGCACACTGCTGGTGCTATACAGCCTGTCTCTAACCTTCCCTTTTTAGGAAAGGTTACTGAACGGGTAGTGGCTCAGCAGCGCCAAGGGCACCTCGACCACACTGGTTATCTGGATCCCTCGCAGTCTGGATTTCGTCTGGGGTATGGCACTGAGACAGCATTGGTGGCTTTGGTCGATGATCTACGCCAAGAAAAGGATAAGGGTCAATCGACCCTTTTGTTCCTATTAGATCTGTCGGCTGCATTTGATACCGTTGACCATGAGATGTTGGTGACACGCCTGCGGGACAGTGCGGGGGTGGGCGGGATTGTTCTTGAATGGTTCCGCTCATTCCTGACCGGGAGAACTCAGTGGGTGGTGCTCGGTGATCATTTTTCATCTCACCGAGACCTCCCGTGTGGGGTCCCGCAGGGTTCTGTCTTGTCCCCTCTCCTGTTCAACGTGTACATGCAGTCGCTCGGCGAGGTGATCAGATGGTTCGGGGTGAGGTGTCATCAGTATGCGGATGACACCCAACTGTATCCCTCATTTTCAGCTGACCCAGGCCCGGCTGTCTCGGTGCTTACCCGGTGTTTGGCAGCTGTGGGGGATTGGATGAGGGTTAATCGACTGTGACTGAATCCTGACAAGACGGAGGTGATGTTAGTGGGTATATCGATGGAGATGATGGCTCCATCGATTGAGGGGGTTTGTCCTCCACTGACCTCCCTGTTTCAGATCCTGGGGGTGCTCCTCGATACGCAGCTCTGCCTGGATCTCCAGGTGGAGGCTGTGGTGAGGAGTGCCTTCCGCCAGTTACATCTGGTGCAGCGGCTTCGGTCACTGATATCGGTTCCAGACCTGGCCACGATCATCCATGTTTTTATCACCTCTTGGTTAGATTACTGTAACGCGCTCTACATGGGGCTACCTATGGTGACGGCCCAGAAGCTGCAGCTGGTGCAGAATGCGGTGGCCCGGCTCCTGGTGGGACTGGGCCGCCGAGAGCACATTACACCGGTGCTCCGATCTCTGCACTGGCTGCCGATAGTCTTCCGGGCCTGATTCAAAGTGTTGGTTTTGACCTATAAAGCCTTACACGGTCTGGGCCCTGCCTATCTACGAGACCGCCTCACTCCCCGGGTTCTGGACCGGCCCCTGCGGTCATCGGGGGGTACCCTGTTGGAGGTCCCTCGGGTCTCCCGGGGGCCCACACAGGACAGAGTGTTCTCAGTGGCCGCGCTGCATCTCTGGAATTCCCTCCCGGTGGGAGCCCGTCTGGCCCCGGACCTCCCGAGTTTTCGTAAGAACTGTAAGACCTGGCTGTTCCGCCAGGCGTTTGGCGAGGGAGAAGGGTGAGGGTGGATGGGATGGTGGGGTTTTTATCTTCCCATTTTTATTGTTTTATTAGTGTTTTTATTAAGTGATATGTTATATTATATTTTATTGTATTTTATGGATGCTTTTGTTAGCCGCCCCAGGCTGCCTGTGGCAGGAGGGGCAGGGTAGAAATGTCTTAAATAAAGTAAATAAATAAATAAATAAATAAATAATATTCTCCTACTTCTGGGGAAGTTACCTTAAATCTTTCCCCCACTCTAATTTGCACATTCTGATTTGTGGTTTACGTGTTATTACCACCCCACCCCTTCGACGCTTGTTAGCCTCTTTTTACCTCAACTTATCTATTGAATTTGTCCTGCCCATGTTGTTTTACCTCCCACGTCACTGTAGTATCCAAGCGCCTCCCAACTGCATTAAGTAAGTCAACTACCTTTGTCCGGGGCGGTTTGTTCTCTCTCCCCCACACAGCGTAGATCTGTAGGTGCAGATTTAGCCTGTTCATTTAAGAGTTGAACCAACAGTTCATTTAGGAGTTGATGGCCACCCACCCCACCCCCAGGACAGAGTTCTGGTAAATCCTCTCAGGCTAATCTCGGTGTCCTTGTGATGCTAAGTGACCTGCCACTAAGCACCAAAACCATCAAAAAGCCAAATGATACTTGGGGGAAACGGAAAAGGTTCAGTGCCATAGTCAACCCTCATCTTCTGTCGTGGGGTGGATTCCTACCCGGGGTGCACATCTCTTGCAAGAACTTGCCAATTAGCGGTTCTCCAACTTTGCCCTTTTAGGACATTGTCACCTGCACACAGGTACACAATATCCCGAAAGGAACGTTGGTTACCATTAACTGGTTTTTGTTCACAAAAAATAATAATAAAAAAAGGCCCTGAGGTATAAATCTACCCCAACACGTTTTACCCTGGGGTCATTTATACCCCCAACCTGAGGTATAAATCTACCCCATTGCGTTTCATGTTAGTTTACACATCCAAGCAATGTAAGGACTGGGGTAGAAATCTACCCCAAGACCCATGTGATGTCAGGGTTTTTTTTCCAACACAGACAATGAGGGCTAATAGGGTTACGGGAGTTCAAACCGCAGAGCGCCAGAAGACCTTCGCTTTCAATTATCTGCTGACATTTAACACCGCTAACATCTCGTGCAGCAGCCACTGAATCATGCAGCACTTTGCCGTCACTTTCAGTCACAATTCAACTAGACGCTGCATCTTATAAAGAAAAACAATGCTAGTTGGTTTTTCCCCTAGGTGGCCTGATCCTTAAAGCTCTACACCAGAACAACCTCCAGGATCGGGGCCTTTTATCCCTTAAAGCCCTGACCCTGCAGCCCTTCCACAGAGGCCTTCATCAGTAGGAAGCATGGCATCAATTTAATGCAAGACGTTGGCTGCGATCCTACTCCGTTTGAATTCACAGTGAGTGGCATCCTTTTAATTCAATTGAATTGAATTCAGTCCTCACGTTAGGCTGCTTCCACACCAGCTGTTGCTCCAGATTAGCCTGGTGCAATGAATGAGACGGCATCTCTTACGACTTGCCCTGCTTTTGAACATAAGATGGACCATTGGTCTGACCCAGTATGGCACTTCTTATCTTCTTATGAAGTGCCAGACTGGGTCAAACCATTTTCCATCCAGCCCAGCATCCTGTCTCTGCCAGTGGCCAATCTCAGTCGCTACCCAACAGGTCATAATCCATTCCCCGAGGTTCACTCCCCAGCACCCGACATTCGCTGACCTACCTGGCTCATATTTAGTTAGTTAATTCAGTTTTTACCCCCGTCCTTCCCAAATGACTCAGGGCAACTTATTAATTAATTATTATTATTATAATTGTGCCCGGAAAGCTATTGGGAGCCAGAACAAACTGGAACACCGGTTTCTGTGCTCCCGGCGACCCACCCCTGAACGGTTTCGCCTCGGTCATTTCACCAACGAGGCTTTCGGGCTCCGCTAATTTATCCTGTCACCCAACGATCACCCTGTTGGTCAGAGTCCACGAGGTGGCAGCAGCAACGTGGAATAGGACGATCCTTGGTTGATGCTGTTCCATTGCAGGACGACACTGCAGTCAATTTCCTCACGGTTAACGTAACGTGTAGAGCCACCCAGTGATTCATGCCAGGTGCTTAGCTTGAGACAACTGCGGGGCTTGCCCTGGGGTGTCTCTGCAATGCGGGGCAGGGAGATGGAAGAGGGCCGCATCATCCCCAATTCTAACCTGGAGCGAGCTCCCAAGGTGAACCCGGCCTTCGTGGCCAGAGCGGTACGCTTGGGGGTACTGCCGGCTTGACTTTGATCAGCTAGGACTTCAGCGGAGGGTAGAGCTGAGGCGCACTCCGCTCCAGTCTCGCTAACACTTCAATCCGCATTTCCCCAAACTGCGCATTGCAGAAGCCTACCAGCTCACCCTTATTTCAGACACCCCCCAGAGTCCCTCAGTTTAAAATAAATAAATAAATAGATCTGACAACTCTAGGATTACAACGCAAGGAATATTAATTCCTCCAGAGTGCTCGGCAGCTCAGAGAGAGCAAAGGGGAGGAGGGGGGTTCCTATTAAAAACGGCAATTAAATCAAATCACCAAACTTGTAGGCATGTGAGATCCAGATGATTTCAAGATGAAGTAGCACAAGAATGAAAACATTTCTTGCCAGCTGAGGAATTCCAGGCCATCAGGGTGGGAGAGTAGACAAACAAGCAGCCTCAACGCTGGGTTGTTACCATTAAAATTTAAGCCAGTCACTTGTTAGCAAATGAAAATAAAGACCAGCGTTTCATAGACAGATGACAGAAGACTGTAAATCATTCCGAACTGCTGGCGACAGGATGCTGGGCTAGATGGACCATCCAGGGGCTAGTCTTCAAATCTGCGGGGCCCAGGTCGAAGATAAAATATGGGGCTCCTGGTGGCCTCGTCCATTCCCTAGGGCTCCACCCCCTCGGGCACACCTTCTGTGGAGCCCTACAGCTGATTATCTTTGGGGTCCACGAGAAAATAGTAGACCCTCGGGCAGTCACCCCAGGTGACCCTGTGATAAGGCCAGTTCTGGGACCGTCACTCTGACCAGCATAGCAGTTCTTATGGTTTGTGGGGGACTGGACAGCTCAGCAGACTGGTAATTCTGTAAAAATCCTACTCTCCAGCTCAAAAAATATATATATAATTAGAGGTGAGCAGGTGAGTGATTTCTCCCTTCCCCCCTTACCACCTGGGACCCAAATATCTGAAAGATGCCTCCCCCGGGAGGGCCCTCTTGCAGGTACCATCTGCCTACCAAGCTTCTACAACAAGGACACGGAGAGAGACGTTCTCAGTGGCTGCCCCACAGATATGGAACTTCCTCCCCTTGAAGATGCATCTAAACCCAAGCTTGCTCATCTTTGGAAGCAATTAAAGAAGGGCATTTGGCAGGCAGGGATAGGATTTCGAAGGGAATTTTAAAATATATTTTACATGTCGTAAACCGCCCTGTGCCTTAGAAGGAAGGTTGGGGCATAAATTTAAATAAAATAAGCCAGAATTATAGCCTTCCAGGGCCAGAAATGTCTCCGATGCTGGACCCTGCCCCCCATCTACCACCCAGGTCCTACTCTTCACCCATCAGCTAATCTACAGGGTTTGGGGAGGATGGCAATTGAGCAGTAATGTGGATATTCACTGGATACTCAACCAGATACTGCGCGGTATCCAAGTGGATACCGCGGATAGCAGAAAGTAGGGGTTACTCGTTTCACCTCTGACTGCGATGGGACGCAGAGGAGGAGACGGCCTTTCAGACATGCAGGGCTCAAGCTGTTTAGGGCTCAGAGATCAAAATCAGCACGTTGACTTGGGAAATGATTTCTTGTGGGGAGTATTTTTGCATTGACTGAACCATGGGAGCCAGATCTGTAACGTAAGAGCATTTTGTGTTGTTTGAGCATGGGATCATTTTTGTATTATTTGACCCACGGGTGCGGCTTTGGTCCCTCTTTAGACACCAGGAATATCGTTTGGCCCATAAACCTGTCCTCGCTGTAGGACAGCACTAGGATTAGTGGTAAACAGTTTGAGTTTACCACTGCAGAACATGGTTTTTAACATACCTTGGCTTGCACGCAAGCCGTATAAACAGTTTCACTCCATTATGAGGGCCTTGTTGCCCACAAGGTGCTAGATGTGGGTTCATTTTAGGACGCAGAGTGATCCTTATGTTCCATCCCACAGGAGTCCTCAAAGGCCTCTGCAAAGGATCAGAAGAGCCTCGTTCGCTGGCCACATTTCCAGTAAGAAGTAGGGATGGGACTCTGGGCAAAATTTCGGTTTTGGTTCTCATATATTTTGGTTCTTTTTCGGTTTTGGTACTATCGGATCTTTTGCAATGATTTTTGTACCGAATTTTTAACATTGCGGTTTTTCAATGGGGGACAAACCGCAACGTTAAAAATTCGGTACAAAAATCAATGCAAAAGATCCGATAGTACCAAAACCGAAAAAGAACCGAAATATTTGATTAATCCGAAATGGCCATTTTTGGGTACTTTCGGTTTTATCTGAAACCGAAATTCCCATCCCTAGTAAGAAGCCTTACTTTGGGTAGCTTGGCTAGGAACCAATCGTCCATGCTAGCTCAAAAACACAGGCTGGTTTATAGGCCAGTTGCTGCTGTTTGCTGAGCAATACACACCTTAGCAGAACCCTGGCCAAAGGTCTCTCCTCATCTCTGGCAGTGTCTAGCTTTGCAGGAAGCAACAACAGGGGAAGCGACCACGTAAAGGCTGAGCTCCCCTGCTCCTAACGCTGCAGGTCCAGCATTTACGGTCGTTCACTCCGTCACAGAGAAACGGGGAAATCTCTGGCACCAGAGAAAGCCGGAATGGCTGGCCCAGAGGACTTCAGTTCAGTGTCGGACATTCCCGACGGCCAGGAAATGCCTTCTTTGAGTAAACACAGGCTTCCCAACCCAGACTGGGAAACAGCAGCGGCCCCACCCCAGGTCAGCAGGCGGCACTGAACAAACATGCCCATCGCTGGGAGGCCGTCCCACCGTCTCCATGACCCAGGTTGGGGGGGGTGGGGGGCAAACAGACACATTGGCCTGCTGTGGCCAGTGCGGGCGACCCTTGACTCAGAACGAGCACCGGGGACCAGGCCAGCCGCCTACCCAGCCCGGGGCAGCCCCAGGTCACCATCTGCGGTGCAAGAACACATGGGCGGTGTGTCTCGAGCCGCCCCGCATCACGTCTTTGTGACACGGAGCCTCTTTCGCGGTTTATGGTTTTAGCTACTAAGAAATGGGGCTGGTTATTTGCCCAAGAGGCTTAAAAAAATACAACCCTTTGATTGGAAAGCAACTGCAAATCAAAATGGGAGACGTGACAGAGAAATGTCCATGATCTAGAGCCAAACAGGTGAACGGTACAGAAAGCCTGTAAGGGAAAACTATATATATTATTTAACTATCTAGTGTCAGAAACCTACCTGGCAGGAAGTGAACCATCATTGGAGACAGGTCCCTGCCCCTAAGGGGCTCACAATCTAGGATGGACAAGGAGGGAAGGGAACACAGGGAGAGAAGGGAGACAAAGGAAGTTGACTAATTGCACATGCACGTGCTTCGTTGTCACAGAGGAGAACTAAGCTCCTTGATGACAGAGCAGAAGAAGGGGCATCAGTGAGCAATCCGGGGGATGAGGAGCTAGGGAAAGCCTAGGAGGGATGGGAAGGTGAGGAGGCAGGGAGCAGAGCGAGTGTGTTCAGGGCATAGGGGACAGCATGTGAGAAGCGGCAAAGACAGTTGAGGGAGCTTGAGTGGCCCTGGGGCAGGTAAGCGCGTGGCAGAGAAGGAGCAATGTTCCCAAATGGGAACGTAGCAGGAAACGGGGGCAGAAAGCTAGGGAGGAGCAAGGCCATGAAGAGCCTTGAAGGTGAAGACAAGGAGTTTGTGTTGGATGCAAATGGGGAGAGGGGGCCGGCGGAGGAAGGAAGGACCGGGCACAATCAAAGCGTCGGGCGAGGGGGATGGCATCGGTAGCAGCCCGCTGAACAGAAGTGAAAGGGTCACCCTCAGTGGCATCGAGGAGGCAGAGGCGATAGGGTCAAGAGGATGAGTGGAAGGGTTGAACAGAGGTTTTAATTGGAATTTTATTTGTATTGATTTTATTGGGTTTTTTCAAAATAATTTTTTGCTTGTAAGCCATCTGAGCCTGCGGGAAAGGGTGGGATATAAATTCAAATAAATAAATAAGTGCATTAATACCCTTGCAATCGCCTACTTTTGACTTTTTTTTTTTTTTTTTTTTTTAAAAGAACATTTTACAAATGACCATCATCCCTTCACAATCAGAAGGCCCCCCAGGTTCTGAACCTGAAGTTCTACCCCAAGTCCATCTAGGACAGTGGTTCTCAGCCAGGGCTTTGTAACCCACTAGTGGATGGATCCTGGAAAGGTTTTAGGTGGGTCCCTGGCTAGGGTCTGCGCTACCGTAGCGCAGCTGTGTAATGTCCCTTGCCGCGTCCCCTCCGGCCACTTGTTCTGGTCACCTGTGCTGGCGAGAGCTAGCAGATGGGCTAGGGAGATGAAGGGCGTGGCTTCCCACAGCTTTCCTGGCTCTTTGGTTCCTGCCTCCTGCTGCCCTGCCCTGCCGCCACCACTGCCGGGACTGGTTCCCCCAGCTGCTGCCGCTGCCAATATTGAACTCTCCACACACCCACTCCTGGCTCTAGACTTTTACCCAAAAACAAAACAAAAAAAGGTTTGGGTGTGTATCACCCTCACAAATGTTGAGAAACAGCGGTCTATATTATTTATACGACCTACAGCAACACGCCTGGCATTGAACAGCTATAAGATACAGGTCCCTGCCCCAAGGAGCTTACAATGTAGAATGGAGGAGGGAAGGGGTGACAAAGAGGAGAGGCACATAGGAAGAGACAGGGTTATATTAGGGTTGCCACCTACGCAAATTTTTAAGGAACACTTATGAAAAAATACATGTTGCAGGGCCTGCGTTGGCACCTTAGTTGAGAAGTTGCAGGTGCATGTGCATAGCTTAGTGAGAAGGGGAAAGAGAGGGATAGGGAGGATCAGCCAGTCATCAACACAGAATCTATGGGAGCGAGAGATCGGAAAGTGACCCGCGTTTAATCACCCAGGTTCCCCGATATGGGGATTTTATGGGTGCTCCTTACTCCCTCTGTATGACAAACGGCCAGTCTGAATGACAGAACATCCCTCGGCTTGCTTGCTTCATTCCAGGAGAGGGGAACCTTCTCCCTCCCAGGGGCCCCTTGGAAAATCAGCCCGAGCTCCGAGAGCCGCTTAGAAGCTGGGGTTGCTGGAAGGGTGCACTGGAGAGCAGAGATCTGCGCCCTGGATTCGTCCTCTCTCCTTGTGGGCAGGCCCGCACCGCTGCTCCCTTCCCCTGAGCTCAGGAAACTGGATCCAAGGGCCGGACCCAGGAACTGGGTTGCGGGCTACGTTTCCCCCACCTGCCTTGCTTTCATTGGGGAGCTACAACCTGTACAAAGGGGCCCTCTTCCCCTTCCCCGGCCTTAATCACACGGCACGCTTTTGTGGACAGGCTGGTAAGCAACATTGCACATTTGCTTCTCAAACTTGGCAGTGCCCCTCCCTGCCACCCGCTTACCAACTCCCCATTACATCTTCAGCTCCCCCTCCCCCCCAACCAAATAGGACTGCCTGAGCCCAATTAGCAAGTCAACTGGCTGGCAACCCTTCCTCTCACACTGTGATCCTGTCCAGGTTTCAGCAAGAGAGAGAGAGTCTGCTTGGAAGCCGGGTGGCCTTTGTAATCAATTCCCAGTAATCAGGGTAAAAAGTAGGGGAGAGGAGGGGGGTATCATGGTAGCAAGCCCACTTGTTATTAACTCTTGATTTGCTTGTTAGAAACATGTACCTTGAGAACAGTTTTTGTCGTTTCTATGTGCCCGAGTGCAAGGACGGGTGCAAACAAAATTTGAAGTCAATGCCACAAACTGCCACCGTCACTCACCACCTAAAAGACAACAACATCTTTAGATCTGGAATACCCAATCTTTTCCCTGCGTGACCTGGTTTTGAGACACAAACAGGCCCCTTCGGAAAGGCTCAGGCTGGGTAATATCACGTGCACCGCGTGTGTGTGTGTGTGTGCGTGTGTAATATATACAAAAATTAAGTCCATGAAAATATAAGCTTTATAAAAAAAAAAAAATGAAACTCCCATTTAAAATCAACTTCCCAAACCCTATCCCCCATCTGCTAAATGCCTGGTCTTATGCTGTCTCTGGAAAATGCTCAAGTTTGCACTCCTCTACGACAGGGGTGGGGAACCCTTTCCTTCCCAGGGGCCACTTTGAAAATTAGGACAAGCTTGGAGGGTCACACAGACATTGGGGGTGGGGGGTGTTTAAGGGTGTACTCAGGAAAAGAAGGGCCAACATCATGGATCTGTGGAATGGGTCTGTCCCATCTCCTTGCACGCACGGAGGTTTGTCGAAGTCCGTGCCTGCTCATCTTCCTGAGGCGATGTAAGACCTTTTTTGTTTGGCCAGGCATTTAGCTGGCAGGGGTAGGGCTGGAGTATTATTCATTATTATTATTATTAAGCATTTATATAGCACCAGCAATGTAAGGAAGAGACACGGTCCCTGCCCCAGCAAGCTTACAATCTAAGAGAGATGGCGGGGGAGGGGGAGACAAAGGGTGGGGGAAACAGAGGAAGAGACAAGGATACATACATGAACTCGTGAGGTCTGAGGGGCAGGTGCTTGGCTTAGTTACAAAGGTGTAGTTACTCATTCAATGTTACACAAGATACGATGATTCAGGATAAGTCAGCAAGGGAGCGAGGGAAATGAGGAGCCAAGGAAAGCTTGATGGAAGAGGTGGGTTCTAAGGAGGGATTTGAAGATTTGGAGGGAGGAAGTTGAGCGAATGTGTTCAGGGAGGGTGTTCCAAGCATGGGGGGCTGCCAGGGAAAAGGGGCGGATGCATTTTGAAGAGCAGGGGAGCTGTGAGCAGGCGCGGGTGATGGCAGAGGAGGAGTTGAGCTCCCAGACAGGAGAGTAGCGGGAAGTGAGTGGTGACAGATGGGGGGGAGCAAGACCATGAAGAGCCTTGTAGGTAAAAACCAGGAGTTTGTGCCGAATCTGTTCAGGAAGAGGGGGCCAGTGGAGAGAGGAGAGGAGGGGCTGTACGTGGTCAAAGTGGCGGGCAAGGTGGATGACCTTGGCAGCAGAGTTATGAGCAGAAATGAGAGGAGCAAGGTGAGAGCGAGGAAGGCCAGTGAGAAGGAGGTTGCAATAGTTGAGGCGAGAGATGACCAGGGCATGGACAAGGGTTTTAGCAGAGGAAACAGTGAGGCAAGGATGGACCTTAGCAATGTTGTGCAGAGAGAAGTGACAGGATTTGGCAACAGAATAAATCTGAGGTTTAAAGGAGAGGGAGGAGTCAAAGATGAACCCTAGGCTACGTGCCTGAGGGACGGGCTGGAATGTTGACCCCATCAATGAAAATGGAGAAGGAAGAGAGAGAGGAAGGATCGTGGGGGGGGTGAGATGAGGAGTTCGGTTTTAGCCATGTTAAATTTGAGCTGACAATGAGAGATCCAGGCAGAAATGTCAGAGAGGCAGTTAGTGAGGCGAGACTGGAGAGAGAGTTGGGTATCAGCGTACAGATGGTACTGGAAGCCATGAGATTCGATGGGTTTACCTAGGGACCGGGTGTATAGAGAGAAGAAAAGAGGGCCAAGGACGGAGCCTTGGGGAACTCCAACCGAGAGGGGAAGAGAAGTAGAGGCGGCCCCAGCAAGAGACACATTGAAGGATCGGTCAGAGAGGTAAGAAGAGAACCAGTTGAGGACTGAGTCATGGAAACCAAGGGAGTGGAGAGAGTCAGGTAAGCGACAGAGAGGTCAACAGTGTCAAAAGGAGCAGAGAGATCAAGGAGGACAAGGATGGAGTAGAGGTGACTGGATTTTGCTAAGAGAAGGCCATTCGTTATTTTAGCTCAGCTCAGCTTCCTCCCTCCAATTTTAGCAAGAGCAGTCTCAGTAGAGCCGAGGGGGCGGAAGCCAGATTGGAGAGGGTCAAGGGAGGAGTTGGCGGAGGGGAAGTCAAGGCAACAGGTGTGCACAGCATGTTCCAGGAGCTTAGAGACAAAAGGCAGGAGAGAGATGGGACGGTAATTGGAGGGATCGGAAGGATCATGGGGAGGCTTCTTGAGGATAGGAGAAACAGTGGCATGTTTGAAGGCGGAGGGAAAGGAGCCAGTAGAGAGGGAGAGATTGACTAAGTGCAGGAGGGATGGGGAGACAGTGGGTGCGATAGAGGTCAGGAGGCGAGAAGGGATAAGCTCAAGGGGGGGAAGTGGAAGGGTTGGAAGTGGAGAGCAGGGAGGTGATTTCCTCAAGGGAGACTAGGGGAAAGGAGGGCAGGAGGGGGATGAGAAGGGAGGAAGCAAGGAGGGGATGGAGAGGAGTGGGAAGCAATATCAAGGGGGAGATCGCCGTGTTGTTGGTTAGGGAATGTTATCTATTTTATTTGATTTTACTGGGGTATTTTAATATTTAGTTTCATTTTGCATATTTTTATATATATTTACATATTCTAACCCGCTCTGAGCCTCAAGGGAATGGGCAGGATAAAAATGTAAATTAAATGAATCAAGTAAATCAATAAAATCTCTGCTCCTTCCCCTGAGCTCAGTCTTTCAGTGCTGGGGGTGGGTAAGGAGCTGGCTCCAGAGACCAGATCCAGGAAGTGGAAAGGGGCCACATAAAACACATTTCACACTCACAGAGGACCTGTGGTTTCCTACCTCGGTTTTAGGGGAAGGGGGTTCCAGAAGGTTTCTCTGCCCGCCCTTAGCATACAGACTTGGTGCGGTGATGGGTCTTGCAAGACGGTGCCAGTGTCGAACCCTAAGAGCCAGTGAGGCGTAGTCGAGGGGACACGGTGTTGGACCTGGGATAGCGAGGTTTGAATCTCACCCTAGCCAGTGAACTCACTGGATGGCCGTGGGCAAATCTCAACCTTTCAGCCTTGGTGCACCATGTTTAAAATAGGAATATGTGTGTGTGTGTGTTTGTCCCTGTGTGTTCTCCTCATCCTTGTCCGTCTTAAGATTGTAAGCCCCACTGGGCAGGGACCTGTCTCTGGAAATCTGTCTACGTCTAGCAGCGCTATACAAATGCTTAGTAGTAGTAGCAATGATGGAACACAGGGCATGCAGTGTGCAAGGGATCAGACTGCGACCCCGTCTACAGGATGACATACCCCCACTGGAGTTCTGCATTACACTCCAGCAAAGCAGCTTTCAGACAGTCCGCTCCTTTGTGGGCCAAGCCACTGTGAGCAAAGTCCCAGCCTCTCAACTCCCACAAGCCATCCGATTTCTCACCACACTCGTCAGCGTTACAGCATGCCCGCTATCTCCCTCCCCGGGCATGGAGAAAGTTCAGACGGCTCAGCATAAACCCCAACCCCAGTCTCTGGAATGTTTCCCAAGCCCCCAAGTGCCCCTGCCTCCCTCCAGAGCAGACATGCTGCATCTCCCTCACACACACACAGGACTTCTCTGCAAAGCTTTTCTAGGAGTAAAGAATTTACCCAACAAGTGCCAGCAACGACCACACAACACAACGAAGTCAAAAACACACTTTCAGTTCCATGGATCTTGCACAGAAGTTACAGGTGGCTGCCTCGGCAAAGATCAACTCCACCCCAGACTTGGGGAAAGCATGGATCCCACTCCCTCCACACCAAGATTGGTGGACCAGAAAAGGTATAGAGAAGGGCAACGAGAATGATAAAGGGTACGGAACGGCTTCCGTACAAAGAGAGGCTCGACAAGCTGGGTCTCTTCAACTTAAAGAGAAGACACAGGGGACATGATAGAGGTTTATAAAATCTTGAATGGTGTGGAACGAGTAAACAGGGAACGGTTATTTACCCTCTCAAATAGCACTAGAACTAGGGGACACTCCATGAAACTAGCTGCCGGCAGATTTAAAACAAATAAAAGGAAGTACATTTTCACTCAACGCATAATTAACCCACGGAATTTGTTGCCAGAGGACGTTGTCACGGCCAGTAGTATGGCTGCGTTTTAAAAAGGCCTGGATACGTTCTTAGAGAGCAAGTCCATTAATGGCTATTAACCAAGTAGCTTACGGGATGAACTTCTCACTGTCAGGAGCTGGGAGTGAACAGCGGGGAATGGATTGCCCATTGGGACTGTTGGTTCTTCTCCCATGCAATCGAAATTGGCCACTGTCGGAGACAGGATGCTGGGCTTGATGGACCATTGGTCTGACTCAGTATGGCACTTCTTATGTTCTTACGGTTCTTCACACCAGGATCTAGTCTTTTTTAGAATTTCTCTGGACGGTCCCAGTAGGTCGGCCACCTGGGCACATTTTTAAGGAACACAAATACATGTTTTTGAAAAAATACACTTATGAAAAAACACATTGGCCCTAAGGTGCCAATGCAGGCCCTGCAACATGTATTTTTCAAAAGCGTTCCTTAAAAATGTGCCTAGGTGTCAGCCCTAGCAGGATTTGAACCTTGGCTTCCCACCTTATCCCCTACACCACACTGGCTCATTTATGCTCCTTCTTATACGGTCTTGCCCTCTAGGAGCCCACCCCTCCCTTGTTAGCTAAGCTAAGCATGTACACCTGCAACGTCTTCTGCCCTCATTTCTCACTACAGTGCATTCTGGGAACTTTGCCCTAGTCACCTGGTCCCTAAATTGTCTAAAACCAGAGAAAAGACGAAGACAAGCTGCTATCCCGCACAGCCAGCCAGAAGCCATGGAGCCCACCGCCTGCCTGAAGGTGGAGTGACCCACTCCCGGCCACCCCCGGAGCACTGCTGGGAAATCCGGAGCGCGCCATGCGGGGCAAGCAGGTGCCCGTATGAACTGGGGTGGGCACCCCCACCAGGAGACCGGTCTGGCACTGTGGACGTGGGACACGGCCTTTGCAAGGCACAAGAACCGGCCAGGAGCGCTAGGGAGCCCAGGTTCCCCGGCGCGCCCACCCGGGACATGTCGATTGCAAAGACCAGCCCGCCGCGCTCCCCCCTCCCCCATGGTCCGTGGCAGGGGGAGCGCGTGGCAGCTTGCCACAGCGGGAGCCGCCCGTTTGAAGCGCTCCCCATGACCCGCGTGGGTGCTCCGCAGCTGTGCCACTCAGCCGCACACCCTCCCCCCCAATCGCCTTGCTCGTTTAACACCCCCTTCTCTCTGCCTTCAAATCCCTCCTGCTTTCCAAAGACTGCTTGCTTATGCTGCACCTTCAGCCATGTTTCAGCCTTCAGGCTCCCTCTCCTCCCCTGGCACTAAGCTACGCGTGGGCACCTGCAACTTCTCCACTTCATGAATGTCTCTCCGTCTCGCCCTCCCCGTCTAACTTAGATTGTAAGCCCCTCAGGGCAGAGCTCTGTCTCTGATTAATGATTATTCAGTACGAGGCACATTGCCGGCCCTAGAGAAACAATCATTCTAGCCAGAGCATCCCATTCATAATTCATATGATCAAATCAGAACTCAGTGCTCATTAGCTCTTGTCTGCCAAGTATTTCAGGCAGAAGGGATAGGAGCATGGAGGGCTGTGGGCCCAACAGACTATTTACGGCATTCTTAGTGAGGGCTTAGAGTTGCCACCTATGCAAACTTTTAAGGAACACTTCTGAAAAATACATGTTACAGGGCCTGCACCGGCACCCTAATGTAGGCCCTGCAGCATGTATTTTTCAATGTGTTCCTTAAACAGTTGCATAGGTGGCAACCTAGTGACGGCTAGCGAACGAGAGAATGATAAAATCCCTTGACGAAGGGACACAAAAAACGTGGGAATGAGAATGAGCAGAGGCACAGAAAGCCTCATCTATGAAAAGATGACGAATGTTTACTTTAGAGAGGAGGACACTAGATACTTTTGTCATTTCATACCCTTCAAGGTCAGCAAGAATTAGGAAATGTCCTCCAGGACAACAGAGAAATTCACTCCATAACGTCTGCATTGGATACAGGATGGATATCCTTTCGAAAGACAACTACGCTTGGGTTAGGGACTCCCAAGAATGGGGGGATTTAGCCATTCTTTCGGCAGTCTGCTCCAGTAAGTCGATTGTCCTCGCTATTAAAAACCAGCCCCACGTACAAGGGCTGACGTGACACATGAAAATCAGTGTGTCGCACCGCTTGGCAAGTGGCAGGGGAGAAGGGGGCGGGGGGGCATCTTCTCTTGCCACCATCTTTAAAGGGGGAAATAGTCTCCCAGGCCCTAAACCTACAACCGATTCACAAGAGAAGAAGTCTCCAAACCGTGGGTTGGGATGTCAGATTTATTTATTTTTTATTTATTTATTTATTTCAAATTCTTATACCCTGCCCTCTCCGATCACAGGTGGCTTGGGGTGGCTTACAACAAATTGGGGTGGGAGGAAGGTCACGCCTTCTGCAGATGGGGCATGGTGCCAACTTTAATCGTAACTGTACTATTTTAGACTTGAAAGGGACCTTGATGGTCAGCTAGCCCACCCCCACACTCCAGGACAGTCCCTACAGCATCCAAGACAGCTGGTTGCCCAACTGGGTTTTGAAAACATCCAAGGAGAGAGATTCCATACAACCTCCCTGGGCAGTTTATTCCATTGCCCAACAACTACAGTTAGGAAGTCCCGCCTCATACTTAAATCAAAAGTTACACTGTTGAAATCGAAAACTATTCCCTCTTGTTTTGCCTTCTGCAACAGCGGAGAACAAATGCTCACCACTATTCCTGTGACCTCTTTCTCGATATTATCAGGTTCACTGCATTCCCCCCTCCCACATCACTGATATTATTTGTTTAATTAATTCATTTCCACCATTTATATCCCATCTCTCCTACCTAGGTTGCTCGAGGCAGCTTACAAAAATTAAAATCGACATTACAAATATACATAGCATATATAAAATACATTGATATTAATATAGCAGCAGAAGCAATGAACCTGACGCTTTACAACTGTTGAAAGTGGACACGGTCCCTGCCCCCAGGGGGTGGGTGGGCTTACAATAGATTATTCTGCATGGCTTCAATGGTCATTGCACGGAAGTGTCAAAATGGGGTCATACAGTTTGGGGAGCCATTCTGTCTTCAGTAACTGGCTTGCCCAGCATCCTTAGACAACAGAGGGAATATCCTCCTCCACCAGGGTAGAAAGTTTATCCACTTCCCAGCCTTGGCGATTCTGTCAATTGGAGTGATCCAACTAAATGCCTCAATGATACAATCAAGAGCCAAGCTCAGCTATAATCCACTTCTCTTTCCCCCTAATTTGAGTCTCTCCAGCCCTTCTCACATTAATCTCCATCCAGCTTGCCACATGGGGGATGATGAACAGGGGAGTCCCTGCATGGAGAAGGGGATCCAACCCCAATCACTCGTGCAATGCCCCTAGGATGCCCAGAAATGGAAGTGTTAGAGGTCACTCATGAGAAGTCAATGCAGCCCTGCAACCTGTATTTCTCATGTGTCCTCTATAATTTGCACATCTGACCGACCACCCACCCAGCTTCCCAGTCCCTCTTGTCATAGGACACCGGAAAAAGGACCCCTTTGGCACAGCCCAATTAGCCACCTGCCCACCCGAGATTCGAACCTACCACCCTAAGGAGCTTCAGCCCCGCCCTTTCTCCTCGTCGTCACCAGTCCCTCCAACGCAAAGAGAACCAATCATAAGCGGCCTTCAGAGCCAGAAAGGGGCGGGAGACAACTGGGATGAGCGACATGTCCCAGCGCCAATAGCCACGAAATTCGCCCTCCAATCACCGTGCGAAACTGGCAGAGTGGGCGGGGCTAAGGAAAGCAGGTGCCCTCTACGCGGCACCGTTCAGCGAGGCGACGCTGCGTCGCCGGGAGGGGGCGCCCCTTCCCCACCCTGAGGCCTCGCGGCCGCCACACCCCCTCCCTCCTGTCACAACGCACAAAATGGCGCCTGGCCGTACCTGCTCGAAGCGCGGCTTCCCCAGCTGGAAAGGAGGGTACTCCGCCGGCTCCGCCATTCCTCTCACGCCCAGCAAAGCGCCACTTTAAACGGCCTCCTCCGCCGCCGGGCCCGACCCCCTCACCGCGCCTCCCTCTGCGATTGGCTGAGGTGAACCGCAGCTCCTGCAAGGTACGCTGGGAGATGTAGTTTTCTCCCGCCTCGCCGCCTGCAAGGGAAGGGAGGCATCATGGGAAATGTAGTTTCCTGTCAGCTGCTTTCCTGGGAAGAGAGGCATCATGGGACATGTAGTGTTTCTTCAGTGTATTCTTCAGGCAAGGTGGTGCTTCATGGGAAACGTAGTTGGAGGGGATTTTAAAAGGTTATGGGAAGCTAAATCATCATGGGAAGTGGAATACACACTGCTGGCGGTTTGCTCCTGGCTTCAGAATGTAAGAAACAAACCCTTAGAGATTTATTTTCTTTAAAAAAAAATCCATATTAGTCAACAACCAAAGTTAAAACCCAGCTGGGCCAATAGCGCATGCAGACTAGCGCTTAGCATAGGAACAATTATCATAGCCTGCAAGCGGGTCCTAGAGGAGGGTGCTGGAATTGACCCTGGGAGATTGCCCTTCAAATCCAGTCTTAGCCATGAATTCATAGGGTGGCCTTGAACAAGTGACTTGCTCTTAGCCTCAGTTACCCATCTGTAAAATGGGGGGAATGACTTTGCTTACAGATCTCTGCCATGGGTGAACTTGATAAGGATTGTAAAGAACCGTGCGCAGTTCACTGAAAACAGTAGCTCATTGCGTGGAGTAGGCAAAAAGTCAGGCAGAACGTTAGGAGAGTAACTGGACGCAGAGTTGAAACGAACAAAAGGAGGTATTGTGCATCTGCTAAATATTGTCAGCATGTACAAACCCACTGGAGGATTGTGCCCAGAGGAAACTAGAGTATGGAGCAAGGCGTAGGTAGGAGCATGTAAAGGGTTAGCACTGCATGAAGAACAGAGGGGACACAGGTACATTTTAAAAGTTAGAGAGACACAGGTGAGGGGGGGGGTCTGTAAAAAAAATCAGGGAGAGGCACTTTCACATACTCCCCCTCTGCAGCTGTGCCCCTTCTGTCCCGCCCTCGATCATTTCAGGGGGCCAGAATCCCCCTCCAGTATCTTCCATGAATGCAAAAATCACGCCAGAGTCATACACGGGGATTTATAGTACACTAGTGCCCCCTGCAGTTCAGTCAGTGCAAGAATGCTCCTCACACTAATGGAGAAAAAGGTCCCTCCTTACTTTGCATAAAAGTATGGGTTGATTTGTTAAAATAGATGCTAACTTAAAATAGCCCATTGCCATTAATTTCACACACACACACACACACTATATTATATTATATACACACACATACACACTTCTTGATCTACATAAGCAACTGTGGCTTAAGGTTAATTCAGCTGCTAGCAAAGGACCTTGCCTATTGCAAGTTATGCAAGGGGTTGTTAGGATGATGAAGCACTTATTAATGGGTCTGGGTCTCCAACCTCCAGTGCTTCCTAGACGCCTTTGCCTGCAGACTTTACCTGCAGTTTCTTAATGGCTTCAGAACAGCTCCTGGCATCTGCTTGAGAAACCTGAGCACAACTCACTAATGAGCCTCTAATGACTTTGGCCACGATCCACAAGCCACTTACTCCAGAGTAACCCCACTGAAGCCCTGTTCTGGAGTAAGTGGATTTTTAGATCACCGCCTTAGCTTAGTCTCGTTCTGGGGTCGGAGTGCCACCACCCCTGATCCCCACCACCCCTCCGTTGCCTGTTTCCTCCCAGGCCGCTGTGAGCCACTGGTGCTGACACGTTTCACTTGAAAAACAGGTGCCAGGCAAGGAAACAGAAAAATCCAATCCTAGCTTACGTTCCTCCTTTTGGAGGATTATAGCTAACTAAATGCCTCTGTGGGGCAGCCCCCTCGCTCACCCAAACAGGAGACTCTTCAATCAAAACTTGGGGAAAGTCAATGAATTAAAACTCTTGAAAAGAAAAACAGAGGGTTGATTGAGCTTCGAGCAAACAGCGGAGGTGGGAGTTGTAGCTGGGGGAAGCTCAGCTGGAGGCTGCAGAGGCCCGGCTCTTACTGCAGGATAATGGTCCCCAGTGGGGTGAGAGGGGGGGGTCTATTTATGGTCACAGCAAGGATGCCAACACACAGGCTAGTGTCACTCAAATAACCCACTTCCTTTAAAATACTAATTCCCTCTTTGTTTAGTAAATCATGTCATCCCCTAGAACGGCGGAGCACTGTCCTCCCGCCAAGCCTGTTTTCACAGGTGCGCAGGGATCCGAGTTCAGGGTGAACCTTGACCTCGGCTGACCCATGGAATCCATGCCGATGAATGACAGAGGCTTAGAGCGCGGCTGACATTTGCACACACACACCCCAAAGCCTTTGGCTCTCAGCCACCATCCCCCCCTCCCCCGTACACGCAAGCCATACTTCCGCAGCCTCTGCCGAGAGGGAGACCGTCCACACTGTGGTCTCCTGGAAAGCTTAGGAAGCCCTAAAGCTACATGTGCCGTGCCAGGCTCCAGACAGATGCCCTTCCAGCGCTATGAGCTGTCTCTTATACACATCTAGATGTGTATAAGAGACAGGGCTACCCCTTCGTGAGCTTCTTCCATTATCAGTAGAAAGGCCGCTTTTTAGGTCGAACTAGGTTGTAGTTGCTCATGGGGAAGAGACCTCTGACTGGCGGAACCGGGAATGAACAGCAGGGAATAACGATCCTGTTCCGACCTGTCCCTATACTTCTCGGAAGCAACAAAAGCTGCCAGCGTCAGAGAAAGGGTACCGGGCACAGGGCCGGCTTTGAATTGGCAAGGCCCAGGGCAAAGAGTGTGGGGGGGCCGCTGGTAGCCCCACCCCACACCCTGCCCTGGTAGAAATAGGGGCCAGGGCAGAGCCTCTGGAAAGAGCAGAGCCCAGGGCAATCGCTCTGGAGTAAGAGGGCTAGGTGGGCCCTTGCTCTGAGCCACTCTGGCACTTCTTACATAGTTAAAAGCGGAGCCATTTCTAACCTCCTTAGAAATATGTAATAGAAATAATACTCCTCTTGGATTTGTAGCCAGCCCTTCCCCCAAAGGTTCAGGGTGGGTAACAGCATAGAACAGAGATGCATAAAACAATTGGGGGACAGGGAAAAGAGTCAAACTACAAAATATAAGCTACATTAAAAAAAAATACCAATTAAAATTCCCTCAACCCTATACCCACCCACTAAACGCCTGGCCAAATAAGCAAGTCTTGCATTCGGTCTGGAAAATGCTCCGATTCGGGCTGCGTGACCCTCCAGGGGAAGGAAGCTCCAAAGCTAGGGAGTAGCCACTGCTCTCTGCGCACCCACCCCGTGTGAGCCTGGTGCCGTGATTTCACCTGCAAGAGGAGGCCAGTCGTCGGCCTTAAGGCGAGCAATGGGAAGGCAGTCTTGAGAGTAACGTAGCCGCACTGGAACAGCTTCTCTGCCCCAAAACAAGTGAAACTGAGTACGGCACAATGTCCTAGCAGAGATTTCGGGGGTGGGGAAGCAACCCTAGGTCTAACACGCGGGTATTTATGACCCCAAAGGCAGCTTAAAGCCACTCCTCACCCCACGTATTCCTCAAGCAGCGGGAGGTGAACTAGCCTGGGTTGTTTCATGACTCCCCCACCCCATTAAAAAAAATGGAGGTTTTTTATCATTTTGTCATCAGAGTTACTTTCCCTCCCCCTAATGGAAGTCAGTGGGAAAATGAAAGCACTATACGCCCTTTGCATTCGGGGTCATGTCGACCCCTTGCACGTATATTTTGAAAAATACATGCGTCTTAAGAAGTTAAACTTAACCCAGCAGCTGCTCTCCTAATTAAACCCCTCAATGAGGGCGAAGGACAAAATGTAGCCCTGAGTTCACAAAGGTCATGTGTGGTGTGTTTAGAAAAATATCAGAGTGTTTTGGGGGATTACATTGACCCCAGGTGAAAAGTCAACTTGCCAGCTTCCATTGTTCCTTATCTTTACACAGCAGTTAAGACCTTATTCGCGTGAACTCTTGACACCGTTTTTTTAACCACAGCCATTAGCAGCTTTGTGTTCAAAAATACCTATCAATTGTGTACCAGGGGCTTTTATGACCCCATGCATTTACTGAGTAATCAGGAGCTTTCTGTTGGAAAGATATCTGTCGGTTCTGCCTCAGGGGGGTTTAGGAACCCTTTGAACTCTAGGGTCATATTTAAGAGGAAATTGCAACCTGGAAACAATGAAGCCCTGCAATCTGCAATCTGCATTCCTCATAAGTGTCCACTAAAATTTGCATACCTGGCCATCCTGCAGTTGGCTCATCCCCCCCCGCACCAGAGTGTACTGCTTTTAAGCTTTGGATTTTGCACTATTCAGACTCAGGGAGGCAAGAGTCTGTCTGTGACTTTTGTACTGTTGTGAGGCAACATGGCTACAAAGATGAGTGCAGAAGCAGCTGCCAACATCTGGTGTGAGACAGAGTCAGAAGAATCCAACTTTATGGGTTTCACTGATGAGGCCAGTGACTGGGACCCTCCAGGCACACGTGCTGCTGTCCCAGACCAGCATGAAGCTGAAGGAAAACCACAGCGACATGGAAACTGTGTGCCCTCTACGGATGGGCGAACACGCTTCGGAGTTCGAACCGAACTCAGTCTGTTTGGATGTCTGAACCGAACTCTCAAATTACCGAACAGTTCAGTCGTGTTTTGAATAGTTCGGATGAATTCGGGGGCAGGAAAAACATCTTTTCAGGACCAAAAAAAATAGGTTTCGGTTTCGCTGTTTTTAACTGTTCGGCCAAGTTCAGCCAACCCGCACTCGGCTGAACCGAACCATCGAACCCGAACTGGGGTTTCGAACCGAATAACCGAACATCCCAACTGCATTCTGTTTGCCCATCCCTAGTGCCCTCCCCATTCAGTAGGAAATTGCCAAACTGTGTTTAGTTTCAAATGTTATATTTTTTATTTCTGTAAGGTTTCAGTTACAAAAGTGGGGGGGGGGGTCAAGACTACCCCTTGCATCGTATTTGTTAAGTGTGCTTGTTAATATTGGGGGGTCATTTGTGACCCCCCAATACCTGGGTGGGGGGGGTGTTTTGTATTTCTGTTCCTCAATTCTTACCTTAATAAACTGTCCATTTTTTATGCTAACCTGGAGTCATTTTCAAATAATTGCATTCATTATTTTTTTGGCTATTTGTGACTTGGATTAATCCATTTTTTTAAAAAACAAAACAAAAGCTAGGGTTAACCATTGTAGCTGCTCACCAGGGGCATGGCAGACTGGCCATAACTGCACATCTTTTCAGTGGAGACTGGATCCCTTTCCAACAGAGCTGCTTGCTTCCAGGCAGGAGAGACTGCCCTCAGCCCACATGAGATTAGATAATCTACTGGTCTGAAAGATCATGAAACTAAATCTTCATCCCAGGATCCAGCCAGTCCTAGGAACCACTTTTCTGGATTCTCTTGGCATGATCATGTTTAATTGTTAACAGCCCAGACTTTGAAGTTCACCCCTCACTGAGAAGAATAAGGGGCGAGTTCCAAGTCTACTAAATACAAAGCTAAACGGCTTTTCCTGCAAAGCTGGGTTAACGAGATAACGGTATCAAGGAGCACAAAGAGGAGCTCAACAATAGAAAGAGGCAGGGGGTTGGGAGCCTAAAACTAGGCCGTGTCTATATTTAGCTTCAGATGCCTCACAAAAACCCACTGCTCGCAACTCTAGGGCCAAACGCTGGGTTCTAAGTTAGGAGTTTCTGCTGCAGCTGCATTTTTCATTTTTTCACACAACCACCAACGAACCTGTGGAACTCCTTGCCAGAGGACGTTGTGAAGGACACTAGCGTAACTGGGGTCATAAAAAGAATTGGGTAAGTTCTTAGAGAGAGGTCCGTCAATGGCTATTGGTCAAGCTGGCCAGTGAAGGAGACCTCTGACTACTGGGGACTGGGAGTGCACAGCAGGGAAGGGTCACTCCATGTCCAATCTGTCCGTGCACTTCACTGAAACAGCCAACCGAAGGGTTGGGGATTTTAAAAACGTAGCTTATTTTATAGACCAGGGCTGTCAGACAGGATTGCTAGGATGGACCCTTGGTCGGACATTAAACAGAGGATGCATTCCCATTGGCTGCCAGAGCTATATAAAAAAAGGCGAGTAAGAAATTGTCCTTCCAATACAATAGCTCCCCAAGGCTGTATTCCTGGGTCCCGTACCTGTTACCTCTCCTCTCTCACCTGCCTGGTCCTGCCCTCTTACAGACTTACTCCCAGCTCAGCTCTGGCCCCGAGCACCTGCTACTTAACTCAGCCCTGGTTCCTTGGCACCTTCGTGGCTTGGCTGCTCTGGTTCTCGGCATTCAAACCCCGACTCATGTTTAGACTTTGGTTTTCACTCCCGACTCCAACCTGGCTCCTGCTGGACGTAGAGCCCAGCCACCCCCAGCAGCTTCCCTTCTCTCATCAGCACCTGTCAGGCCAAGCTAGAAGACCACCTCCTCAAGGTACTCCACCCTCCTAGGCTCTGCTACAGGAACCAAACCTACTTCTCTAGAAGAATCAGTACTCCCCCAATGGAAATGCAGCCCTGCAAAAGCTCAAACAGCCACTGCACATAACCTGTTTAAGACGGGCAGTACCTTTTCCCAGCTGGGGCTAGTAGATGCAGAGAGAACTCAGCTGGCCACTCATTAGATCTTCCATATCAATCTATCAAACTACTGCAGCAAATCCTCTAAATGGGGTCATTTATTTAAGAGACAAGGTAGTTCAAAGTGATCTCTTATTGGACCAACTTGTTGGCGAGAATCTGCAAGCTTCCAGACCACACAGGACCCTCCCTCAGGTATGGAGCACAGCAAGTCAGAAATTATTATTTTTTTCAGAAGGGACGCATGCAGTAGAGTTGGCTGCATTCTGTATCATCAGCACCACTACCCCATGCCACCCTCTGCTGGTTCTCAATCCCATTTCATCCTCAAATGCTATAGCATGGCAGATCTGCACAGATGCCAATAGATTTTACAAACACTCAAAAGAAAAGCATGGAGGTCCTTTGGGTATTATTATTTTAGACATTTATATAGCGCCAGTCGTGTGACCTGGTGCTGTACAGAACATAGAATTAGACGCGGTCCCTGCCGGTGGCTTACAATCTAAAAGACAAAGGGGGGGGGAGACAGGGAGAGGGGACAGTGGGAGAGACAGGGGAGAAGACAAACAAACATTCAAGCGGATGTG
>QEPC01005437.1:334997-350299 GCA_003113815.1 Sphenodon punctatus | reverse complement strand
CAAACCCAACCCAGCACCTTCTTTAAATTGTTTTTTTTTTTTAAATAAACAAACAATCTAGGACTAGGATTGTCCGGGAGCCAGCTGCAGGGACGAGAGTTGGAGCTCTCCTCTGCACCAATCCTGCTGCAGACACATAAAAGCACCAGAGACCCTACCTTTAGCTTTTTGGGATCTGCTTTATCCAGCTGCGAGGTCGCTGGCTGGACGTTGCTTGTGGTAACCATCTTGAGCTTCTCCAGGCTGCTGCTCAGGCCAGAACGGGGCGGCTGCTTCTTCTCGCTAGAGACCTCTGGCGCGGTCGTGCTAATCGGTTTCACTGGGTGGGGGCTGCAAGGAGCAAGGAAGAAAGAAAGTTAGTCCCCCCCGCCCCCCCACGGCTGGGGATAGGGAAGTGCCCAGAGCTGGCTGCCCTTGAGGTGAAAACTAGCTGGAGGACTCCTCAATGCCAGTGGGTCCCACACAGCTGAAGCCCCTGTTGTGTGCTAGGGTGAATGCCTCAATTCTTATGGAGGGGACCAGCCAGAGTGCAGCCTGCAGGCCAAAGGCAGCCCAGGGGTGACTTGCTTAGTAATACGGAGTGGTGACTTGTGGAGACTACAAGTCCCACAATGCACTGCGCCATCCTGAAGGAAGGAGTCGGGTCACAAATGTTGCCAGCATCCACCGTCTTTGCAAGCTGCGCGAACGGAGATGGGAGCACAGGGCAGAGACTCCTAGAACTAGAGACTTGGAAGGGGGAGGTGGGAATCTTAAAAAGGTCACCTAGTCTAATCCCTTCTCCCTAGGCCCAACTCAAATTAGCAAGGCCGGTTGTACAAAGGGAATTCATTTTCGTAACCAAGCCTCCCCCAATTCCTCACCCTCGCAGGCGGCTCCTTTCTCCCACTCCTCTCATCGTTCAGGATCCCCCCAACCTCTCTCATAGCTGAGCTAAGCATGGGCACCTACAATTTTTCAGCTTTGTGCCCTTCCCCTTGTCCATTCCTGTCTATAATCAGGACTGTGCAGCACCTGGCACATTGCTTGCACCATATAAAGTTTCAATGGCAAGATCCAGTGCCGAGAAACGTAGGCAGACCTAGCGCAACAACAATTGCTTTGAACCAGCAGATACCCAGCTGTAAATGGAGAACTTCCTTTCTGAAAGAAAAAGGCTTAATAAAAAATAGGCTTGCCCTCTCTTAGGCAGCAATGCAGCGTGGTTGTCAGAAATGTAGTAAAAAAAAAAAACAAGCTTGCCCCTGGAGTTTTAGGGGGTTTGTTTTTTAAAAGCCTGAGCTTTTCCTAGGGGCAATGTAAGACCTTTCTCTTGGCCAAGCATTTGGCAGGTGGGGAGAGGGGCTGGGCAGGTTTTATGAGGATTTGTATATGTTTTTATATGGTTCTTATATATTTTGTAAGCCACCCTGAGCCTTAAGGGAAGAGTGTGGCATAAGTCTGTATAAATTAATTAGATAAATAAAGGCTGGGAAATCCTTGATCTCCAGGAAACTCCTGGAGATCCTGAATGACCTGTTCAGCTTGGAAGCCAAAATCAAAGCGGTCTTTGGTAAAAAGGGCTGTTCCCCTGAGGATCCAGACTAGACTAACTGGATTCTGCCTCCTGCAGAACGCGTCCAGGATTGCAATTTCTCCCTGTTCAAGACAGCACATGACGAAACAGGGAACGTGGACTGACATTGCCAATATCCAAACTGATTTGGGCACGTGCCACCTCAAAGCTCCCTACCTAACCAATGAAGTCTGTATTCCCCAGCTTCTGGAATCTCCTTTCCTAACCAAGTTTTGTCTCAGCGCGAACACAAACCAAGGAAGAGGAATGAGATTCCGATCCCCCCCGGGAAAGTGCAGTGGGCCTCTGCACTGGGCCAGCTACACAAAGGTTGCTCCCCCTGGACTGCGAAGCTGCCCTCATGGGCTCTAGGCAAAAAGGGTCTCAAGATTGCTGCCGGGGCGGTGTCTCAACAGGATGTGCACCCAGCAACCTGAGTCACACCAGTTCTGGGACAGTCTGTCTGGCAGCTGCCAACGGAACCGTTCTCTGGGAGCCACTCCTGTCTGAGCAGCAGGTACCCAATGGCTATGTAGCCCCCCAGGAGTGGGGAAGGCAGCAGCCACCTGCCCACTGGAATGCTCGAGTGCCCCGGCAATGAGCAATCCAGCACAGAGGCGTAGCTAGGTTGAAACGGGCCCCAGTGTCCAAGGTGGAATAGGCCCCCTGAGACACTTAGCAAGGCTTCAGTGGGTGCTAATCACCTAGCTACCTAGTGGCATGGGCATTGTCCCTAACCCCCCCCCCCCCCCCAATGCCCTCTAAGGCTCGAGTCTACCTCTACTGTCGCTACGTCCTTAATCCAGTGGCTCCTGTACAAATGCAATGACCTACTGCAAGTTTATCACCTAAACCAGTAGCAAGCATTGCATCCGAACCGCATGCATGAGCTCTCCTGGGAAGCCCAAAGTGACAGGGAAACCAGGGGCGTAACCCCCTGCCCGTTTCCCCTTGTTCTGCAACTCCCAGCAGAGGCAGAGGCTTTCTGTCTGAATCAAGCCACGCTGCCTGTCTCTCTCAGTTGGCAGCCTGGGCTCCGCATAAAACAGAGGAAAGAAGCATTCCAAGACAACCCCCACCCCCAAGGCTGCAGCCTCCTAATGGAGATGGACTTTAAAGGGTCAGGCATATCTGGGAATACACCAATTCCAGCTCTTTCTGCAAAGGCCACACCACCAACCACCCCTTTCAAGTGCGGCCCAGCGGCCGAGACCCTGCGCAAGTCAATCCTGCACGAGCAGAGTTGGGATCCCCAGCAGAGAACTGGCACCCACTTGCATTCTCCCGCTCTGCCAGAAGGGGGCAGGCTAGCATCCTTCACCAATGTTTGGACTCCCCCACAGTGGGAGATGTGCCAGCAGCAGCAGCAGCCTGTTAGGTAGTCACTGCAAGGACAGACACGCTCCACTTGCAAACTGCACTTTGCAGTGGCCCTGGCCAGAATTGCCCATTCTCAGCCTGCCTAGGACACCCAGGCCTCTCCAGCCCTTACCTTGTCTTTTCTAGAAGCCTCTTTCCCACCCTATTTATTGGCAGGCTATGGGGGGTGGGGGCACCACAGCACCTGGAGCGGTTGCTGTAGACAGAACAAGCTGCTGCAGGTTTGGGCTCTGTGTAGCTCTCTCAGTTGAGAGACCCCTTACCAGCTGGGGCTAGCCAACCTAGTCAGGTTGCTCCTAAAACCATAGCGGCTGATCATACCAAAGTCCCCAGATTTATTTATTTACTTATTTTTAAGAAAGCAGGAGCATCTCTGGCCAGAGAAAGCGGTTCTCTGCCCAAGAACACACCCCACATGGATTTCAGCGCCTACGGACACAGGAGAGAAGGCTGTCCGCCCTCAGCTCCAAGGGATGCTGGCTGGCTTCACACATCATCCTGATCACAAGTTTCCTAAGGGCTGCGTTCACGAGGGTGCGGACAAACCCCAGAGAATTCACAGGGTGCCTGCATTTCATCGTTTTATTCACAGCGTGAAGGGACTGACCCCCTGGAACAAAAAGGGGTAGTTTGCCAGTTGCCCCAGGGTGCAAATAGCTCTTTTCACTCCCAACCATTTATCCGCCACTGTAGTAGCCCCCCCAAAGGGGAAATCCAGGAGGACGGGGCCAGCATTCTGCATGCAAGTCGTGCAGCTGCAAGATACAACTGCCCGAGTCCATCCCAGACTGCTGCATCCAGCTGGGGGTTTCAACATTCAGGGCTGTGCGTGTCCCTGGCATGTTGGAGCCACTGCAGGGGAACACAAAAGAAAGTCCAGTCAGGAGCTATGGGGAAAGGATCTTTTTTGAGGGTGCAGGGGAGGGGGAATTTGATGTGTCCTGCATCCAAGCTGGGGGTTGGACTAGATGTCCCTTCCAACTCTATGATTTGGGGAGAGGCCAAGAAGTTGTTCTTTCTTAATAGCCCATAGTGGGCTTTCCTGATGAGCATGAATCTCTAGATTCAAAGCTCTTCCTTCCCCTTTCACAATATCCTCCCCTCATCGCTTACGCCTGCAGCCAGCCCTAGCCATGCTCGATGGGGAGAGTCGGGCCAACTCTGCCCCGGGGAGGGTGCTGACCCAACTCGGATCTGAGCAGTTCCTTTCCCCAGTCCCTGAAGCCATGCGACTTTAGGTGGCCAAAGTGTTACATTTGGGAAAGCAGGCAGGTGTTTTTTTTCCATAACTAAAGCCTTCCCCTTGGAAACTCAAACAGCTCTGCTAGCATTAATGAGACCCCTCCCAGCACCTCCGTTTCACAGATGGGGAGGATGAAACAGGAGGGTCTCCTCTCCCGACTCCCACCCTCACACGTGCGAGTCTTGTTCCCCAAGAGGCCTCGGCAATTCCGTTCGAGATAGATTGCAATGTCCCCTAAAGGGGAGACATGGATAAACAACCCTCTTGCCGCAGCAGACGTTTACCGGCAGGCTTTGAGCAAGCCTACCTGTTAGAAGATGAACAATTAAATTAAATCCAATGCTCCAGTTGCAGCGAGGCCTTTAAACCAGACCGAACAGCCTCTCTGTGGGCAGTGTTCGTCATGTGCAAAGGAGGCTGCAGCCATGACCCAAAAAGAGAGGCTCTTACACTCAGGAGACATGTTCTCAAGGCCAGCAAGGACTTGATCTTTTCAACACCCCCCTGGATCAAATACTTTGCCCCCCAACTGGTGGGGAAGTTAGGTCCAGATTCGATCCACGTTGACACAGGCCTAGAATGGAGCTTCATGGTTTCCAAGGAAACCAATGGAAGCTCTGCCCACCTGGGAGCCGAATTTGGTCCTGATCCCCATAACACTCCAGCCTCTCCTTTCCCCCAGCAAAGGGACCACGCAAAACGGGGCTTCAGCTGTGCAGAATTACCTCAGACAGCAGTGTGCCCAAACCTGCTTACCTTTGACACGGCCATGATGGGTAGACTAGACTCCTTACCCCACTCCCACTCCCTACCTCAGGGCCAAATCCCATTTCCGTCACTTCCAGGAGACCTCTTTGTAGGAGTTGAAGTGAGTGGGATTTAACCCTCTTTGCTTCTGCAAAACTATGAAGGGAAGAGTGTTTAATGCAGCAGGGTAGAACAATACAAAGCTGAATTAATGAAGGGAAGAAACAGTTGCTAACATGCCATGAGAGAGAGTTAATGGGCAAGGATTTTGGGGCGGCTTGAAAGCTGCAAATGGCAAGTATTGGTAGGGAGGAAGACGCTGAGGAGATGGGACAGTCTACCTTTGTGTAGACCAGTGGGGTTGGAAACCCTAGGGGGCTGCAAGATTTTGCTCTCTGAGCACAGAAAAATTAGCATCCTACAACGTTAGTGCTCTCTTGGGCCTACAAGGTAAGTCCATGGTGACGGAGGGACGGTTCTTTGTGTGCGGAGGCAGGAGGCCACCACGTTGAGACACCATCCGTGGCTGCAAGAGGTCAAGTTAATCAACGGCTTTGGCCAAGTAGTAGCAGCCTGCAGAGCCCCGGGGCAGGGGGGAGAGGGAGGCACTTTTTCACCTCTACGACACACAGTTAAAAGCCTTCTCCACAGTGCTCACCTGGTTGTCTGCTGGAGAAAGGGCTTCTCAGCCAGCTGTCTCTCCTTGGGAAAAACCGCAAGCGTGGAGGCATCTGCACCGCCGGCCTGCAGCAAAGGCTGGGAGGGCTGGGCCGCTGCCTGGCTACTCGCCTTGGAGATCTCGCCAGACGAAGTGCCCCCAATGGGAGAAGGGAAATCAAACTTCTTGGGGTTAGTGGCAGCCTGTAGGGAAGGGGTGGAGAAGGCCAGGGGCTGGTTGCCATGCAGGGCTAGAAGGGATGGAGGTAACTGGTCCCTGAGGGGATTAGCGGGAAGCAGGCCATGCGGAGCAGTCTCTGGCTGAAGGTCTCCTACCCTTGACCCTCCCTGACTGGACGCCTGAGGGGCCGAGGGCACGTCCGGCAGCTTCTCCACAAAGGGGTTGTTTTGAGTGGAAGGGCTGGGTAGAGGAGCGAAAGGGTTGCCCACGGTGGAAGTGTTGGCCTGCTCACTACTCTTGCACCCGCCCTCAAGCTGCCAAAAATCGGCCTTTTTGTAGTCTACCACCTTGTCTGGTGACCAGCTGGACGAGAGCTCAAGCTCACTAGCCGAACTGCCCCCTTCCTCTGGCCTCAGGGTAATGCTCACTAACCCTTCTTGGCACATTGGCTCATACCCAGGCGGTGAGGTCTGCGCTGGGCTAGTCTGGATTTCATCTGGTCCTGCTTCATCCCCATCAAGGGGCATCTTATCTCCCTGCATCCGTTTGGGGCCTAGCTCCGATGTACCCTCACTGAGAGCTAACTCTTCAACCTGCCCGTGGCCTAGTCCGACCGGTGGGAGCTCCTGCTGTTCCTCCAGAGCTGTCCAGAACACCACAGGGGGGGCAGAGTCAAGTTCTCTGGGGGTCTTGGGCTGCTCAGAGGCCAGCGCTGCTACCTGAGACACCTCTAGCTCGGTGCCATTTGCCTGCCTGGTGGAGTGCAGCACGGTGAGTTGTTCCAAACAGGACTCCTCAATTAGCGGAGAAGGTAGGCCCAGCTTCTCCACACCCAACTCACTCGAGGCCTCTGGAGTGCCTGACAGGCCTAATCCGTCTACAGAGAATTCGGAAGGGCAAGTCTCAAACTGCTCAGCCTCATTTAGCTCCAGCTGGTTTTCCCCAGAAGAGGCATCCTGGCTCGCACTCTCATTAGCTCTCCCCTTCAGATAGGCCACCAGGGCCTCGGCGGCGGGTTCAGCCTCCTCTGTGACCGAGGCAGCGCTACCGTCTTCTGTGTCAATTAGCGCTGCTCCCAGAGCAGGTGGGCCAGGAGCCATCGGGGGGCTGCTCTCTCGGCTCATGAGGGGGCTTTGCTGACGCGTTTCCACTGTGGGGACGTCCTTGTTTTCGCTTTGAGTTTTGTCACCTTGCTGCACATTCCCATCGGCCTCATTTGCTTCCTCCTCGAGATCCCAGGGGGTGAACTGCCTCGGAGGTTTTGGCGGTGGCGTCCCCATTTCGCACTCCCCTTCCCTGTCTGGCTCCTGGGCCCCAGTCCATGGAGAGGAGACCGCATGTCTCTCCATTAGGTCATCATAAACTACTTTCCTGCCATCTTCTCCTGTCTCCTCAGGGACCCGACTCTGCCATGCACTGACCTGAAGCCCATGGCTTAGTGGGATCACGCTGACCCTCTGCTCTTGGTTACCAGAGCCCCCAGCAGACCCACCGGCTAGCTTCCAAGGCGTCCCCCCTACTTCAGCTTTCAACACCAGCGCTGGGACGACAGCGAGGCCGCGTTGAGGAGGCTCTTCAGCAGGCGTCTCCAAACTGCTTTGGGCCAGTGGGGAGGGGGTTCTCACAGGGCCGTTCTCCTCAGCAAGGATGTCCTCATCTGAAGGCAGGTGTCTGCCCCACCTGCTTTCCTGAATCTTGTTCTTCGCCTCCACTATGTGGGGTTCCCCTCCCATTAGAACATCCCCTGCTCCTGTGGCGGAGGTAGTCCGTTCAGCCCCCTCTGTGCTGCTGACTGTCTCCTCCTGGCGTGGCCCAGTCTGTGCATTTGAGGGCAAAGTCTCTCTGGCCGGCCTCGCCTCTGCAAAGTCCTGAGCCGTCCACTCCTCCTCTTTGCCGGACGCAAGCCTGCCTGACCACGTTGGAGACGCGTCGATGGTCCTACTCGCCAAGAATTCTTTGGGTGTCTCGCCTTCAGGCGAATCTCTTCCTGTCGCTGCACCTTCCTGGGCTGCTCTCGGTTCAGCCGATACATCCGACCAGGAGCCCAGCCTAACACACAGCTCGTCACCAGCCTGCCACTCAGCGGTTTGAGTCACGCCGCTCTCGCTTCCCCGACTGACTTCGGCCAAGCTTTTGGACTGACTCGCCCAACCCGCATCATCGATGTAGGCGATGGTCGACATGTCTCCAAAAGTCAATGTGCTTTCATTCGGAGCTTCTGGTTTGATTCTGCTTACGGCAAAGGCATCAAAGGTGTCATCCCATTCAGAGAAGGGAGGAGGAGCAGCAGCAGTAGGTGAGGGGTCTGGAACAGGGGCCAACACGTTCTGAGCTGGAGAGGACGCTTGGGTTTCTTCAAGCCTTACGGAGGAGGAGGGACTCTGATCCTCAGTGGAATAAAGGCTCCCAGTGACCTCTGTCGTAGCAAGTGGCCCCGATGGGAAACTAGAGAAAAAGTGAGCAGGGGAAGGAGAGTTTAGTAGCTGGTCAGCTAGGAGCTCCTCAAAGAAAGGGTTGCTCTGCAGGGAGTTGAGGAACGGGTTGGTAGGGGACAAGCGTCCAAGCTGACTTCCTTCAGTGGCTGCAGAAGGGTTAGTGCTTAGCATGCTAGCTGGAGGAGCTACGGTAGCGGCTGGAAACTGGGCAGGGAGGCAAGGAGAAAGGGCAGGAGCAGCATCTGAGCTGGTTTCTACCTTAGGAGACACTTCCAGGCTGTGGAGGGAAGACAAGAGAGTCCCCCTGGTTAATACTAGGACTGTTCTGGCTACACACCCCTATGGTAAAAAGCTATGCAGTCTGGCAAGGGGCAGAAATGGAGCGTCTCCTGCCAAGGCAGAGCAATGATGGGGAAGAGAGATGTATGGAGAGGGCATGCATGGAGAAAGACATGGTCTGCACTGCGGCAGAACTAACATTTCCCACCGTTGGATCCCTTGCAACATGTGCAGTTCCTAAAGCTCCACGGCAAAGGCCGTGGGGGCGGGGGCAGCTAATGGCACATCCAAATGGAGGCAGAACTGGGAGAGTCCCATTCTCTCTGCTGCAGCTCCCCCACCCCCATTACTGGCATGTCTAGAAACCTCGTAGTCTTTATTCCTGTTGATCCTTACAACCCTGCTAAGGTTATTCCCCATTACAGACTACGGGGTGCTCTACAGGGAGAGCACAGGACTGGGAGACCAGCGTTCAGAGCCCATCTTAACCACTTCATGGGTGGCCTTGGTCCCGCTCGACCTCAGCCACAGTTGTACGATCTGTAAAATGGGGGGGCAGAACACCAAAAATTCACCTACTTCCCAGGGGATGTGCCAAGGACTGACCAGAACGACGGTACAGCCCTCGGTGTCCCGAATGGACTTCTCTGTGGAGCAGCCCCAACCCAAACACGATGAGACCACAATTAAAGCCTCAGGTTGGGAATGGGCATCATTTTGGCCAAGCCAATGTCCCTTCCCCTTTGCAGCCCTGAACCTTGTGAAGTGCCCAGACCAGCATCCTGCAGGGAAGAGCGCTCTGGGGAAGCCCTGCTCCAGCAGAGAGATCCGCTCTGTTTGGAAATACTGGCCCAAGCAGGGTCCAGTCCACCATGACATCCCAGCACTGTGTAAGGGGCGGACCTAAGGTGATTTCCAGCCCCGTCCTGAGGTCACAACTAGCTTTTGGGGGTGTGGAGACATCACAGTGACCCCGAGGGCATAGGGGCCACCCCACGGCTGGGAATTCAGCCCAGCCTAAGGTTTAGCTGGATGGGGTCCCCAACAGGCAGTTCTACCCCAGCATCCCTCTCAAGAGTGCCATGACAGGCAGGGATGGCATCAAGGTCGGGCCCCAAAAGGGAATGGGCAGCACTTTCGTGCATAGCCTAAATGTTCCGGTGCTCTTGAGCACCAGGTTGAAAATCCCTGGTCTAGGCTCTTGGTCCAAGTCAGACTCGGCAGAGCCTTGCTTCTTGGCACTGCCCTGGCCACACAGAGAAGCATGACTTTGCAGGTGGCAAGCTAAGCGAGGGGTAGAGCTCCCATTGCTACCTGTCCAGGTTTCACCTGGAAACTCCAGTTTCTGATCCAGAGGAAGCTCCCCCTCCCCAATATCTCCAGGTTTGCACTAGAGGCCGGCTCAGGAGGAACCAAGTGCCTTCCCCAAGGGCACACACGGGGGATCGGTGGCAGAGAAATGAGCCTGCCATCTCCCCAGGGCACAGCTAGCTCCTTCGTCACAGACCACGAAAGTCAAATAGGCTGGTTCTACCCAGAGAAGCAGCCCTATTCAGAACCAAACACACAGCAGCCTCTGCCTGAGGAGAGATAACAGGATCCAGCCCCCAGGGAGACTAGTTTCCTGGCTTGGTTTTATCTTGGTGGGAAAGCCCTCAAATTCCTCCCAGCCTCCCCCACAAAACAGCTTGGTCCCTCTTAGCAGCCAGACCATAAACGGGGGTGGAGGGCTGAGTCAGGAGACATGGGTTCCAATACTGGCTCTTCTGGGGCAGCAGCCCGGGCCCCGCAGCTCCTGAGGGGGCTACATTAAAACCCCTGTACACCCCCAGCCAATGCCCTCTCAGCAGTGAAACAGGTACACAAGTAGTTCCCCAACTATCCAATTTCCTATGCAGAAGCATCAACGCTCAACCCACGGGAGTTTAAATTTTATAGAACATCAGACTTGTGTGTGTTCCCTTTAGGGGGGTGCACAGCTCCCCACAAACGGACACTTGCTCCGTGGAGAGTTTGGCTACAATCCAGAAACCAATTTACTCCTAATAGTCTCAGTGAAACAAGCTGGCAATGGAATCCAGTAACAGGAGGGAATCCGAGCCTGCACAAGGCAGGTCAGACTCGATCGTTTCCTCAGTCCCTTTGGGGGCTGGAACAACAGGGAATGGATTGGCCACTGTCGGAGACTTGGCTTGATGGATCATGGGTCTGACCCAGTACAGCACTGCTTGCATTCTTACCTCACAATGTGAAAGGACAACACACAGCCCTGAGGAAACTCGGCTGAGCTGGCCTGTTCTTCAACAGCAACCCTACCAATCCCTCCTAGGTTAAAACCAACCATGGCAGCATCAAACAGCTGCTAAACCACACAATGTCACGTCGTTTCAGATCAAAGCCACATGGAACAGTGAAAGTGCATCCAAAACCACCAGACAAAAAGGCGTAGGAACTAGAACTAATTTCAATTTAGCATGGGCCTCGACCAGGGAGGGAAATGATTATCCAACCACAGGCTGCTTGGGGGGGGGGGGGGGAAGGAGAGAACTGAAGGAGGGGAAGGGGTCCAGCCCTTCCTGATCACTCTGGAGGGCAGTCTGGCTAGGCTCTGTGGCCAGGGGCTTCCTCACTCAGCACAAAGTTTGCCCCACAACTATCAAGCAGATTCTGCACTAGTCACAAATCCCATGCATAGTGGCTAACCTTTAATATGTTCGCGAGTTTAGAGTGCCGCACGCAGCTACGGGATGAACGGGACAAGTTCATTCCACGATGGCTACAGCCCGCATCCTGCAAATACTTAGGCATACTGATAACTCAACTTAGAAAAACCCACGTAACGAACATGTAAGCTTGGCTGAGCAGGTCGATTTGGCCTGGTGAAACCTGCACTGGTGCATGGGGCCAGACCAGATGACATTTGGGGACCCCTTCAGCTGCAGGACACAGTCAGAGGCATTTTATTTAGATGTTGGTAAGGCTTTTTCCTGGTGCCCACTAGACACAGCAAAGCCCCTAGCCGGTTTCTTCTCCTGACCCCCCTCCATCACATGTTGCAGTCTCTTTGCATGGAAGTCATCTGGGTATAGATTTAAAAAAATAAAAATAAAAAACCCAATCCCTGTTATTTCAGACATCGCTGTGTTCTGGTCACTGGCAATCTCTACCTGTGGCAGATCTTTATTAGAGCCTCCATCTCCCTGTTGGTGGAGTTTCAGCGAGGATAGGTTAGGTCCTGCGTGCCCTGCACTGGTGCAGCAAGCTGGATTAGGTTCCCCCACCACCACCACCTTGTGACTATGGAGTAAAGGAACTTCCAAGGCATCACTTTTTCTAGTAATAAAGCCAGTGGGATGGACCAGGTTGTAACTTACTGAGGATTACTTGTAACAGGTGAACACTCCCACCATGTGGCAAACTGGTCTCCCTTCCTCACCTCAAAGCACCTGATGACTTTCTAAAAAGCACCTGGAGGGGAAAGATGATCCACTCCTGGTTCCCCTTAATATGGCCTCCCGCACCCCTTCCTTTTCTGAACGGTTGGATTTTAGGCTATTTTATTGTATTACTTTTGAAAGTGCCCCACATCCCAACATCATCATCATCAGGGCTGGGCAACCTTTTCCCTCCTGGAGGCCACTTTGAAAGTTAGTATAAGCTCGAAGGGCTGCGTCGATGTTGGAAGCTTAGGTACATTCCAGGAAGAGGGAGGCTCCAGACCACAGATCTGTTCCCTATCCTTGTGTCCATGCCCTCATCTCCACTACCCCGAGCTCATATTTTCAGTGCTTGAGGGTAAGAAGTGGATCGAGGGACCAGATCCAGGAACTGGAAAAGGGCCACTTTAATTTATTTATTTAAAAAACAAACAAACAAACAAAAACAAAACACTAGCTGCAAGCCGTATTTTCCCTCCAGGCCCGAGGTTCCCCCAGCCTGTGATTTGTGGACGAGAACCAGGATCTCTCTTCCACCAGGGATCTGCCACATGGTGGAAGGGGTCAGATGTCAGAAGTAAATCCACAGCAAATGATCACCCAGTGCTTTATGTAAGTTTTACCACTAGAAAGCCATGGCTTTGGAAAGTCCCCAAAGCGCTCGCACCCAAATTCCCACTCCCGTTTAGCCGCAAGTCCATCCCCTTCAGTTTGGTGCATGGCCCTTAAAACGGTCATCTTTCCTCCTTCCCTGTCCAGTCCTAAGCTCCTGTAGGGAGTCTTCAGAACTGTATCTGCCTCAGCTCCACCTTTCCAGGTGTGGGTGTGGGGGCTTCTCTGGGCAGGTGAATAGCACCAGCCTCCCACTCTACTCTTCCCCCTGCCTTCAATGCTTGGCTCCTCAAGAGGGCAGGGGAGCAGTCTGTAGTAGAGACCAAATTATCTGGACCTCAGGTATGGATGAAGGAACAAATGTTTAGGTGGGGACGGGGGAGGGACGAGTAGGGAAACAGCTTTCCAAGTAAAGAGAACTCACCTATCACCGAAACAGAATTCACATCAGTGAGATCCCTTCAAAGAGGAAGCCAGTTCCTACCACCATCACCCAAATGCTCGATCTTCGTTCTCTACCTGGACTGATTATGACCTATTTCCTGTTCTTACACCAAGGATTTTTATAGGTGTTTTTAAAATGTGCGATCACCTGCTTTCCCCTGCACCCCCCTATCCACCCCCACCCAAGTCATTGCCTCCTCGTATAGACCTGTCCTGTATTTGTAGTCTACAGCTTCCCATGGAAGGGCTCTGCATGGCCTGAAAGTTGGCATAGTCTCACCAACAGAAGCCAGTTTGATACGAGAGATCATCTGAACCATGCCTGAATCTTACAAGCGAGTTTCCAATAGTCTCATTAAAGATAACAGCTTGAAAGGGGGGACTGCAGGGTCTTCTTAGGAACCGTTAGAAAGCCAAACTCTTGGATGTTTTGGAACCCGATTCCTGTCAGTCTACGAACAGGGACCTGCATTCCCTGCGTTGCTGCCATTGGCAGCAATGGGAGGAAAAAAACACAGGGAATGCAGGTTTCCCGTCTACAAAGTCTGCTTCACAGCACTGAGGTGAAATGGTGAATTATCCCATTCCTGCACGCTTTGAGAGACAGAACCTCTAGCAGCATTAACAGGAGCTATAGCTAGCCAATCCCAGAGAGAAAAACCTATGTGCTTCCTCTGGGCTCTCCCCCCGGCCCGGCAGCTGGGCTCTCCCCCATCCCAAAGGACAGGTTTCGGCAGCCGTTTACGTAGCAGAAACCCACATCCCCTTTTCCGAAACGGCACTGCATCAACACAACACTAGAGGGAGTAGGTGCTCCACATTTCCTGGCTGGAAAACGCCCCTAGAAGGCAGCCCTGCTCATTGCCAAAGTCAGCGGTGCGCAGTGCTGAAAACAGAGTCTCTCTCAGGAGATCTCCGAGGTAGCGGTTTTGCTGAATCACATCCTTACCCTGCTCGGAAATGCCTGTTACTCAACATGCCTGCTGCCTGGGAGTGTCGTCTCTTTGCAGGCACAAGAGCTTTGAAACACAGCCGTTTAGAACCGCCTTGGCCGACAGCTGGCTTGGTCTTGTTTCCAGCTGGTCAAGCTCCTTGTTTCTCCCGCATCCCATTCCATTTTTATCCCCTTGCCAGCAGCTAGTCCCAGGCCTGCCTTCCCCATCAAGAGTGGGGAAGGGAGAATCCCTGTCATTGACCGCCTCCCTGGAACAGCACATTGCACGGACGAGAGGTACAAGCACAGAAGAGAGCAAGGAACGTCGGCCCATGCTCTAATCCTTCCTGGCTAGGGCACTTCGGGCTTCTCATCAAGCAGGCTACTACTCAATCTCTCTGCCCCAGTTTCCTCCAAGCTACCACCTGGGGTGTTGAGCAAAGGCTGCTGAAAGCTTTGCCAGATAACAAGCTCGTACGCCAAGCACTGCTAAACACGACCGCTCACGATGGGTAGGCCTGGATCCAGAAAAGTGACGACACTGTGACCGCACAAAGCCCCATGTGTAGGGGGATGCCACAGGCCCCCTCACCCCTAATACATGGGGGTCCAGGACAAGTGACATCATGAGTGTGAAAAACCCTTGTGTAAAAATACAGGCCCATCAAGCTTCAACTACAGCAACTGTAGCCCTGGCCCATGGAGGCCTGACCACAGCAATGAAGGAAGCGCCTCCTCCCTCTCCCCCACCCGCCAAGGGATAAACTATTTATAAACTAGAAATAACCTGCGTAACCTACGGGCCTGCTGGGCAGGAATCCCCAGCCTCTGGTGCTTAACTGACCAAAGAAATTACTTACAAGACCATCTCCCCGCCCCCCCCCATTGGGCTCGTCACAAAAAAAATGCCATGAAACCGATGGTGAACGTTTCTCTTCCACCGTTACGGAAGACAGAACAGAAGGAAATGGGCTTCAGCTGCAGCAAGGGAGATATCCGTTCGATATCAGGGAAACCTGCCCAACTGTCAGAAGTGTTCGGCAACTGAACAAGTTTCCCAGGGAGGCTGCATAAATCTCCTTCCTTGGAAGGAGTCACAACTCAATTGGACAAGGGGGTGGAGGGGGGGAACCTCAGACCTGGGGGCCAAATGTGGCCCCTGGCTAATTTTTAATGTAGCCCCAGTTCCTGGATCTGCTCCCTGGATCCAATTTCTACCCCCAAGCACTGAAAGAATGAGCTTGGGGCAAGGAAGCAGAGATGAGGGCAGGCACACAAGGAGAGGGGACGGATCCATGATCTGGACCCTGTTTTGCCTTTGAAAAGCAGCTGTTGACTCTTCAGGTGCTCTTAGAGGATCGACTGCTGGTTCCCCTTCATGTATTTCCCCCCCCCCCC
>QEPC01005437.1:286834-334888 GCA_003113815.1 Sphenodon punctatus | reverse complement strand
CACGCACACGCACACGCACACGCACACGCACACGCACACAAAGTGCCATTCGGCAGGGAGCTGCTGTGCCAAATTATTTATTCAGATTCTACTATTCTCAAGACAGACCCCAGAAAGTGTTGAACGAAGCCTAAGCCGCCCAGGCAGGGCCTGAAACATTTTTCGTGTCTGTTCCTTAAATATTTCCATAGGTGGCAACCCTAGCCCCATACCCACTGCGTAGAGCAGGGGTAAAGAACCTTTTCTGGCCTGGGGGCCGCTCCGAGGGCCGCATCGAAGGTGGGGGCCAAGGGTGTACTCAAGATTAGGAGGGTCCAGATGGTGGATGCGTCCCCTCTCCTTGCGTGCATGCCCTCCTCTTTGCTCCCTTACACTGGGGCTCAGTTTTTTGGCGGCTGGAGGTAGGAACCAGATTGGGGACACACACAAGACTTGCCACAGGCGGCATTTGGTCCCCGGGGCGGAGGTTTCCCAGCCCTGGTGTTGATCCAACCACTGCCTTTGCTCCAAAACCCTTCACATCAACACTCTTCCCCCATACACACCAGTTTGACGTCTCTCAGCAAGAGAAAGAGAAAGCTTTTACCCCCACCATTGCCCAAAGGCTCTCTGTGTTTCCAGTTGTAAATCTCCTCCCCAAGCAGCCAGCTCAATCTGGGCCCCCCATCAGCGCCTTCGTAAGACACTATTTACCTTTGGAAGGAGTCAGCCAGGCTAGTCTGAATCAGCTTGGCCTTGGATTAGACAGCGTGTTTGTGTACCCTGCACCTTTGAAATCTCATCCCCCTGCTAGGCCCAGATCGCTTTCGGAGAGACTGCAGGAAACAAGAGCTGTTTATCTGGGGCCAGCTGTTCATCAGTTGGAAGTTCCTGTCTGGAGGTAGCGGGAGAACAAAAAGCAAAAGGAAACAAACATTCCCAGCCAAATAATGAAGCCAGGGCTGGGGAACCTTTTCCCTCCCAGGAGCCACAAATTAGGTCTTAAGGGTAATCCACCCGCTTCAATCCATCTCCAGCGGAGCCATCCGCTGGAACTCTACTCCAAGTCACTTCAGCCAATACTAACTACACCCATGGCCAATGCCTATGGGAGGGGACATGCCTTGGTGACTCCAAAAGCCAGTGGCAAGTCTTGAAAGTCTTCTTGCCATAGCGCAATGGGCAACAAGCCAACTCTCTGCCATGCATCAAGGCCTCACTCCGGCCAAAAACCACACCCTGCTGAATGGACCAAAGTAGCTGCAAGCTGCCATACCAAGAGGGACGGCTCGCTACAGAACAAGTAATGTCATCCTTGATCGGTCCAAACCCTGCCCAGGTAGTCTTAAATACTTCAGAAGAACTTAGTGTTTTAAGTCTTTGCAAGATGAGGAAACCCATTTCTTAAATTTTACTTCTTGGGATCCTGGAGAAAGGGTGGGATGAGTAGGCTGGTGAGTTTCCACAGGAGTCCTGCAAAGCTATAAGGAGCAGCTTTCCTCCATTTTGCGGTTAGCAAGAGTTAGGACACTTTCTCACGCTGCATTGGGGGGGGGGGGGGGGGGGGCTTCCGCAAATCACAATTGCAGCTCTGTTCTCATGGGAATGTGCTATTCCACTTTTATGCCACGAGAACATCCATCCTTCTAAGGGCTACGTTTGGGGACCCGGTCATGTGGGAGTGTTCTTGCAGCACAAAAGCAGAACAGCATTCTCACATGTGCCAATTCCTGCAAGAACAGAGCTGTGATTGCAAGAGTCCACCACCCCCACCCCCCTTTCCCATGTAACTGAGACAGCTCCCTTAGTCTCCCTTAAACCACCATCTTATTAGCACAGGTTCTCTCCTTGAGCCACAGATGCACCAAGAGGTTGCAGAACACAACTATTTACCTCTCGGCCAGGACTACCAAAAAGTGGATTTTAAAAAGGTGACTGCTGCCCCAGAAGTCAAGTCATTTAGGCGTGGGTTTCTCCTGGACTTCACCTCTGAAGACAAAACTAGTTTACGGTCAATTTTAACCTGCACTGCGTCCGATCTAGGCAAGGTTATCTGCAAATGTGGTTCAGTGGGTCATGCACCTGTTAAGCTGGCCTTCAAACATTTAGTACGGACCTTCACTGCAGTCAAGTGGGATGCGTGGCAGCATTTAGGGAACCCAATTCAAGTGTCTTGCCAAGTCTGCACCCCCCCTCTGTAACCACGCAACAGCTCCACAAAACTACCCTCAGGGTACGTTCCAACGAACAGAGGCCAGGTTCACATGAACAGCTAAATCCACTAACTCACTTGTAAGTCAATATTGTTCACATGGCAAGCAATAAGATTCAGAAGGAGACGTACATACTCTGGAAAAACTAGGATTGGATAATCCCCTGTGTTTTCTAAACTGAAGTACTTCGTAATGTGAACCCTTTCTGTGTTTGGCAAATGCAGTATACAAATCACTTCCATGCTGTAACACAAGAGTCTCTCCTGCCAAGAACTCTATGGAATTCATCCCAGAATGCTTTGTGCGAAAGGCATGGACAGGCAGGTGCCACCATGTGCACTTTCATGACCTGGCCACTGGGGGCAGAAGGTGGCAGTACTAAATTTTAATTCTATTAGATCTGTCAACTGCATTTGATACCATTGACCACGAGATGTTGGTGGCTCAGCTGCGGAACCGGGCCGGGCAGAATTGTTCTTTGGTTTCGCTCGTTCCTGGCCAAGAGAACTCAGCGTGTGGTTCTCAGGGAATGTACATCGTCTCCCCGGAATCTCGCATGTGGAGTCCCGCAGGGTTCTATTCTGTCCCCTCTCCTGCTCAACGTGTATATGCAGCCCTTTGGGTGAGGTCGCGAGAGGGTTCCGTGTGCGTGGTCATCTGTACGCCGACGATACACAATTTTACCTCTCGTTTTCTGTAGACCCAAACCTGGCAGTCTCGGTGCTTACCGGGCTGTGGGGGACTGGATGAGGGCGAGTCGTCTGGAGTTGAAGCCCAACAAGATGGAGGTGACGTTGGTGGGTAGGGCTGGGGGATGGTGGCCCCCATCATCGATGGGGTCTGCCCCCCTATGGCCACACAGGTCCGTAGCCTGGGGGTGCTCCTCGACTCACACTCTGCATGGATCGCCAGGTGGAGGCTGTGGCGAAGGGAGCATTTCACCAATTACATCTGATACGACCGTTGTGGCCGTAGGTTTCGGACTCGGATCTGGCCACCATCATCCACGCCTTTATCACTTCTAGACTACTGTAACGCGCTCTACGTGGGGCTGCCCTTGGGGACGGTCCAGAGGCTGCAGCTGGTGGAGAATGCGGCGGCCTGTCTCAACGGGGACGGGTCACCGCGAGCACATGACACCGGTGCTCCGTTCTCTGCACTGGCTGCCTATTATCTTCCGGGCCCAATTCAAGGTGATGGTAATGACCTACAAAGCCCTAAACAGCCTGGGCCCAGCTTACCTGTGGGACCGCCTCAGGCCCTGGATTCATTGTGGCCGGCTGAGGACGCCCTACTCAAAGTCCCCCGGGTGGCAACGATGGGGAGGGTGTTCTCAGTGGCCACGTTTAGGCTGTGGAACTCCCTTCTGACAGAGGCCCACCTGGCCCCAGACCTCCCCTCTTTCCGTAGACTGTGCAAGACCTGGCTGTTCCACCAGGTCTTTGGAGAAGGAGACGGGTAGGGTGGGGAATTCTGCCCTTTTAGTTCTTTTTAGCCTATTAAATGTTTTTATTGATATTTTGTGTGTGTTTTATTGATGTTCTGTAAGCTGCCCTGGGAGAGGGTAGGGTATCAAAAATAAATAAATAAATAATAAAGGTTTAGGACTGTAGTGTCAATGATACCAAAGTAAGTTACTAAAACCTGAGTAACTGCTTCAAATTTAATAAAATGGTTTAGCTGTGTGTCTGAAAGTGGCCAAAAAAGGTAAACCAATGAAATTACTTCAATTTAATTAAAATCGAACTACTCCCCTTCAGTAGCATTATTTATTTATTGGATTTTTACCCTGCCCTCCTGAAACAGCTCAGGGCAGCTTACAGTCAAAACAAAATACAAATATAAAATCCATCTATAAAATACATTAAAACACTTTAAAAATTCCAGCCATTAAAACAGGACTAGGGAACACAAACTAAAATAATAAATAAGGATGAAGGGGAATAAAACCCTTCCCCAAAAGGCCTGAGCGAACAGCCAGGCTTTACAATTTCGCCGGAATGTCAATAGGCTTGGGGCCAGGCGAACTTCCTCCGGAGGGAGTTCCAAAGGTGCGGCGCGGCCACCGAGAATGCCCTCTCCATTGTGGTCACCCATTTAACACGGGGGACCTCCAAGAAGGCACCCCCGGCAGACCGAAGGAGCCGCTCTGGGGCGCGGAGGTCCCTGAGGTACGAGGGCTCCCGACAGCCCGTCCCCGAAAAGAGCCAGGCCGCCGCATTCTGCACTAGCTGCAGCCTCCGAACCAGGAACAAGGGCAGCCCCACGTAGAGCGCGTTGCAATAGTCCAGCCGCGAGGTGACGGAGGCATGGATGAGGGAGGCCAGGTCTGGGCCAGAGACGTACGGGCGCAGCCTCCGCACCAGACACAGCTGGCGAAAGGCAGCCCTTGCAACTATCTCCACCTGCTGCTCTAGGCGGAGATCAGCGTCCAATACCACCCCCAGGCTCTGAACCTGCTGAGCTATAGGAGGGCGAACCCCCCCCCAATCAGGGGGGCCACTACCTCCCTCGCTCTCCCCACCAACATCACCCCCGTCTTATCGGGGTTGAGCTTCAGTCTGCTCTGCCGCATCCATTCCGCCACGGCCTCCAGACACTGGGATAGCAACGAGACAGCAGGGTCTGGGTCCTCTGAAAGAGAGAGGTACAGCTGAGTATCATCAGCATATTGGTGACACTGCACCCCGAACCCTCTCACAATCTCCCCCAAGGGCTGCATATAGACATTGAACAACAACGGAGACAGAACGGAACCCTGCGGAACGCCGCAGGACAAGGCGCAGGGGCAAGATGTCTCAGCCCCCAACACCACCCGCTGGCTTCTCCCCGAGAGGAAAACAGACCCATCCAGACCCCCCAGGTCATGCAGCCGTCTCAGCAGCAGCCCATGGTCCACGGTGTCAAAAGCGGCCGAGAGATCTAGCAGGATGAGAAACGTTGAACATCCTGCATCCATCTCCCGGCGGAGTTCGTTTACCAAGGTCACCAACGCCGTCTCAGTTCCATAGCCGGGGCGGAACCCAGATTGAAAAGGGTCCAGGAAACCGATGCTATCTAGATGCGCCTGGAGCTGGATCGCCACTGCCCGCTCAATAACCTTCCCTAAAAAGGGAAGGTTAGAGACAGGTCGGTAGCTGGCGCGCACGTCCACGTCCAAAGATGGTTTCTTCAGCAGGGGGCGCACCACAGTCTCCTTGAGGCAGGGCGACAACCTCCCCTGCTGCAAGGACGCATTCGCCACCCTTGCCAGCACCGTCCCCAACGTCTCCCTGGATGCTTTCACCAACCAGGACGGGCATGGATCAAGTTCACAACAGGTGGCTCTCACAGACCCCAAGACATCCACCGCATCAGCTGGCGTCACTTCCTGAAACTCCTCCCACAAAGATGGACCAGACGGGGCCTCCATCACCTCACGCTCTCCACCTACTGCCCCTAATCTCGCGTCAAAGTTGCTCTGAATCTGAGCAATCTTGTCTGCGAAGTAGGTGACGAACTCCTCACAGCGGGCCCGGGACAAGATCTATAAGCCAGTCATGCTATATTGTAATCACCATCAAACCATGGTCATCACCACCCTCATGCCAAGTGTTCACACCAAGTTATTTCAAAGGGAAGAATGCACTGCATGGTTTTCCCAGGAGTGTGCACGTTTCTAGTTCTGAACAGCATCGGTTTAGCGCTCTATTTGCGTGAATGCTCCAGGATTAAAACCGAAGGCCCCAACTACACTGAATTAGCTATTCGTTGGAACGTGACCCCGCTGACCTCTATTCTATTCTAACCAGCTCATTCCATTCTAACCTTAAAGAGTGCTGAACTGGGGAGAGCAGGGGGACTAAAAGCCACCACGGAACGAGGGACAGGAGTGAGGACAGCGGAGACTACAGGTTTGGCTGCAGGAAAGGATGCTCATTTTAAGAGCAACTCTTAAGCTTGATGAGTGGGGAGTCTCCTGCCAGACAAGCCAGATGTGGCTCACAGCTGTTTATTTCCAGCTCCTGGATCTGGCCCCTATCCTCAAGCACTGAAAGGGCAAGCTCAGGGGAAGATGGCAAGCAGCTCTTCTGCATGGCTCAAGATACAGGAAGGTAGACTCTGGCTAGGTAGCACGAAAAGATTCCTAACAATAGAGCTGTTCAGCAATGCAACAAGCTGCCTAGAGAGTCTATAGGCCCTCCATCACCGGAGGTTTTGGAAAAGAGGCTGGAGAGTCAACCTGTCAGGGATGTTGCAGCCGACATCATCCTGCATCCTAGTCCAACTTCCTGTTTGATGACCCTCAGATTGCTTCCAACTCCATGTTGTAAAGCAGCAGCAGAGAGTCATACAGAGTCAGATCAATGGTCCACCCAGTCCAGCATCCTGTCTCCGAGAGTGGCCATTCTTGGTCGCTTGGGAGAAGCGCCCAACAGGTCACAATAGCGACCCATTCCCTGCTGCTCACTCCCAACAGTCAGAGGTTACATCCGCTGACCAATGCCCATTGATGGGCCCCTCCTCTAAGAACATATCCAATCCTTCTTTGAAAGCAGTAATACTACTGACCTTCACAACCTCCTCTGGAAACAATGCATGAGCTGGACTTTCCTCCATTCCCCTGCCCTGAGCACCCAACCCAGCCACGCATTCCATCTCCGCATGCCTTCTTCATATCGCTTTACCACCCCCAGACCCTGCCACAGTCCTTGCCCTGCAGCCCCGCACCCGCGTCTCACTTGTCCTCGCTGCCATCTCGGATAACACTGCTAGTTCGGCACGGAGATTATTTGGACTTGGCGCACGAAGGACACAACGTAAGAGACTTGAGTCTTGATAAGTCAATGGGAGATTTCAGCCACAGCGATGTGCGCAGGATTGCCAACACGTCATTTTTTGAGAACATTTAGACAAATCAGCTTGTGCACCCACGAGTGGTTATGTGGGGAGGGAAGACGAGAAGGGGGTTTATTAGTCACCGGGATCACGGAGCAGGAGAAGCGACGGGAGAGCCAGAGTTACTCCTGCCACTGTTGCCTCATGCTCCCCGGGACCAGCAGTCTCCAGAACCCCCCCCCCGCGCACACGCCACTTTTCCCAGCTGAATCGTTGACCCGAAGGAACCTCCGAACCGTCCTCCCCGCTGGCCCTGCTCCACATAGCTATAAACCTCACACCAGATCTATGCAACCCCTCTGCCTGCACAGCATGTCTGCGACAGGCCCGGTGGCCCTTGCGTTAGTGGTAGCATAGCCACTATGGCACAGATGGGGAACCTTTTCCTGAAAATTAGTACACATTTCAAAAGATGCACAGAGGTTGGGGTGGGGGGTGCTTAAGGAGTGGGTCCAGCTCCTGGATCTGTCCCCTCTCCTTGTGTGCTGCCTGCCCTCATCTCTGCTCCCTTCCCCAGAGCTATGTCTTTCAGTGCTTGGGGGCAGGAACACGATCCATGGGAAAACAAAAGGGTGAGGTGAAGGAGGATACTGGAACCAAAAAGGCATCCTTTTAGAAAAAATAGAAAGCTAGTCCAAATGAAGGAACTATGTAAAAGCATACGCATTGCCAAATTACAAGATAAACATTAATAAGGGGAGGCCAAGAGGGAATTTGAAGAGCGACTTGCTAAAGATGCAAAAAATAATAATAAATACTTTTTCAAGCACATCAAAAGCAAGAAGCCTGGTAGGGAGTCAGTAGGGCCGTTAGATGACCAGGGGGTAAGAGGGATATTCACAGAGGGAAAAGGACATTGCAGAGAAGCTGAATGAATTCTTTGCTTCGGTCTTCACTGCAGAGGATGTTGGGGAGATACCCACGCCAGAACTGTTCTTTGTTAGGTGAGGAGTTAGAAGAACTGTCCCAGATCAAGGACTCTGCCAGAGGTTGTAGAGCAAATTGACAAATAGTAACAAATCACCAGGACCAGATGGTATTTACCCCCGAGTTCTGAAGGAGGAATTCAGATATGAAGTCACAGACCTAATATTGGTAATTTGTAACCTATCGCTAAAATCTGCCACCCAAGGATTAAAGGGTAACAAATGTAACACCAATAGTTTAAAAGGGCTCCAGAGGTGATCCTGGAAGCCACAGAGACCGATATCTAAACTGCTGGAAATGGTTAAGAACAGAATTACTGAGCATATTGATAAACACAGCATAAAGGAAGAGCCAACAGATTTAGCAAAGGAAAATCGTGCCTCACTAATCTATTGGAATTTTTGAGGGTGTAAATAAGCATGGATGAGATGGTCGATATATGCATATCTGGATTTCCAGAAAGCATCTGATAAGGTCCCTCATGAGGGACTCTTGAGGAAATTAAATAGTCATGGGATAGGAGGCAGTGTCCTATTGTGGATCGGTAACTGGTTAAAGGATAGCAAAACACAGGAGGACTAAATGGTCAGTTTTTGCAATGGAAAGAATATAAATCTAGGATATGACCACACCTTGACTATTGTGTGCAGTTCTGCTTGCCACATCTCAAAAGAGATACAAGACTAGAAAAGGGCAACAAAACGATGACAGCTATGGAATGGCTCACCTATGAAGGAAGGCTGGAAAAGATAGGGCTCTTCAGCTTGGACAGACACAGGGGATATTGTATAGAGTCACGAGTAGTGTGGAACGAGGTAATAGGGAGCAGTTATTTACCCTTTCAAAAGTACTAGAACCAGGGACACTCCAAGAAACTAACAGGCAGCCGACTTAAAATGTAAAAGTATTTCTTCACTCAACGCACCATTAGCTCGTGGAATTTGTTGCCGAAGGAGGTGGTCAAGGCTAGTAGTATAACTGGGTTTTTTAAAAGGACTGGTAAGTTCTTGGAGGGTAGGTCCATTAGCAGCTACTAGTCAAGTAGGTTTGGGGGAACATAACCTCTTACCGTCGGGAAGTGGGCGTGAACAGCAGAGAAAGGATGGCCCCATTGTGACCCGTTGGCAACTCACCAAGCAACGGATTGGCCACTGTCAGGAGACAGGACACTGGGCTGACCCAGCCTGGCACCGATGTTTTTATGATCCATGAACTTGAAAGGGGCCACATAAAAAATGCCAAGCTGCATTTGGCCCCCAGAGCCCAAGTTCCCTCACTCCAGCACCACACACTTACCAAACTGGATGCCGCATTTAGACAGAACAGCCATACGTCTAAAAGCACCTAATCTCTCTAGTTTTTGGCAGGTGCTGCCCTGAATGAGACCATTCCTGCTCATAACTCTTGCACTAGTCAGAGCTGCATCGGCGAGGCTGACAGCTGCAGACACAGCACTCCCTTATCACAGGCATCCACCCTAGCCTGCCTGGCATCCATTAACCAACAGAAAGACACTGACAGGCGCTAGATCTGGCCTGGCATGCACTTATCTTCCCAGAACGAACACCACACTCCTTCGGCCAGGATCAGCTCCCGCAGACGGCTACAGCGCCCCACGCCAAACAGTTACAGACCCGGATGGATAGAAAGGCAGTCCGTTCTTTCTGAACGGCTACCGACTCGCCATTGGCTGCTCTGGATTACATAAAGGGCACACGGGAAGGGCCTACGCTACAGGCACTATATGGCACTGCCTTTAACAGTTAGATCAGGGGTCGGGGGACGTCTTCCCTCCCAGGGGCCAAACGGAAAAGTTATACCAGCGTCAAGGCTCAAGTGGAATTGGGGGGTGCGCTCAGGAAGAGTGGGGGTGTCCACATCATGGGTCTGTCTGTCGCCTGTGCGTGCCCTCATCTCTGCTCTCTAGCGCAGTCTTTCAGTGCTTGGGGGTAGGAACCAGAACAGGGAATCCTGGCACTAGAAGGAAGGGGCCACATCTGGTCCCCGGGTCTCAGGTTCACCAGCCCCGATTTAAGGATTCTCCCTCCTCTGGATGATATTTTTTCTCCACCCCCTTTTTTCCCCAATCTTTCTTCACCTTGTTTTGGTTTTATTTTTCGTTTATACGTTGTTCTCCTCCATTGTATTCTCACTTGGATACTTTTGCATTGTGCCTTTGACAGTTCAGTGTTTTGGAAACTTGGTATGTCTCAACGTTGATTTTTATCTGTCTTATTTATATAAAATAAAAAGGCCCTGTGACAAGTATACCCGAGCTGGCCAATTCCAGCCCCTGTTGCACCTCCCGTTAGTCAAATTCAACCAGGCGCTCCGCTCTTAGGCTCTTCATCACAGCGTAGACCAGGGGAGGGGGAACATCAGGCCCAGGGGCCAAATGTGGCCTATGGCTAGTTTTTATGTGGCCCCTTTCCAGTTCCTGGCCCTGGCCCCTGGGTTAAGTTCCTGCTCCCAAGCATTGAAACACTGAGCTCAAGGGAAGAGAGCAGAGATGAGGGAAGCACGCAAGAGGGGACAGATCCACAATCGAGACCCTCCTCTTTCCAACTGCACCCCTTAAGCATCCCCACCCTCAGCTTCTAGATGGTCCTTGGAGCTTGTACTCCTTTTCAGTGTGGCCCCTGGAAGAGAAGAGGTTTCCCACTCCAGCGTAGCTTTATTTACAGTAACTAACTACAGCACTCCACCGCGCCTCGGCCAGGAGTCCCCTTGGGGGCAAATCCTCTTTCCCTGGCCATCCCAACTCTTCTACTGCCCCCTGCAGGCAGGCCCCTCCCTGCCCCCTGGCTTCACTAAGTATTCCACACTGCAGCCCCCAAGCCCTGCCTGCTACCTACCCTTAGCTTCAGCCAGCCCTAGGGCCTGGAGGAGTCTTCTCCCTGCTGGCTCCACCTCCGGAGCTTTTGGCTCAGTCGGTTTTATCAAGCCTTGCCTCAGCTTCCTGCCACGTCCAGCTAGGGCCAATCAGCCATTCCCCAAATGGCTTAATTCACCATTTAGCCTCTCTTCAAGGGCCAGACACCTGCCACTCCCTGGCTGGTTCCCCAGAAGGTTACTCTCCAGCCCACCTCCTACAGCCACTTAGGATCCCCCATTCCAGGCCCCCAGGAAGGATCTACACGATACTTGGGCATGAGGGGACGGCTAAGAAATATAACAAACAAACAAATAAATACAGATTAGCTGGATATGTGCATTCATTCCCTCTCCTCATCCTGGTTCGCGACTGAACACGGTTACACACTAAGCTTGGTAGATCTCACATTCTCTGGTTCTGACCCGACATCGTTTCCCAAACAGTGACTGTGGCAAGCCCTTTAGATCTCCTTGACCTCTGACCTTAGAAGGTCAACCTTTTAAGTCTTGACCTTGCATTAGTACCCGATTGACTCTGGTCAGACCCAGGAACCCAAGAGCCTGTTACCTGGGAGGATACCCCGGTTTGAAATTAGAAACAGATCTAAAAATCAGGATCATTTAGACCAGAAGTTCCCAAACTTCTCTCTAGCCAAGCACTCCTTTGGCACTTGACTACACTTCCCCAATGCCTTTTGTTTTTTCATACACAGACTTCATGTTAAAAAAACCTCACTGGAATTAAAACTCACAAGGAAGCCAAAAGTAACAGAGTCTGCAATTACTACAAGTTATTTATCTCTCTCGTTATGACTTTACTCCTCCTCCCCAGAGGTATTTCACACAAACCTCCTTTTTAAAAAAGCTTTATGGCTTAGAGGCTCCCAAGTAATAGATGGTGACAAAATACTCCAGATGATCTCTTCTATTTGGCCAGCTTCTGCTGGTGGCGGGCACACAAGCTTTTCAGCTACACAGGCACCTTCCTCGGGTCACTAACAAGTCGGAACTAAAGACTGAGCAATGCAAGACAGGTCTAGAGACATGGACGCACTAGGGAAAGCGGTGGAATTGCATTGCTTTCGTTTTAGCTTGTTACCAGCCTGTGGAAGGATTTTGTGCGGCCCAAAAGCTTGCGTGCCCTCACCAACCAAAGTTGGTCAACAAAAAGATCTGGGAGAACTTTGCCAGGTGGATCCCCAAGAACTGACAGAAGCAGCCACACTTGCCTATGCACCGTACACAAAGGGCACTTGGGAAGACCACCCATCCTGCCCCACCTGAAAGTACGACACGGTGATCGATCGTACTCAACAGAAGGAGAGGCTTAAAAACAGTGACCACACAGGCCTGGACCTTTGATTATTACAGCCTAACTTTAAACTCTGGAAGCAACAGGGATGGGTGTGCTATGCCTCTCTAGGGGTTTGGTGGAAGGAGGGGTTTAATTTTTCAGACTGCAGTAGAAGGTGAAGGGACTTGGGATGGGATCACTGGAGTCCCATCTGGGCCCCAGGCCTGTAGGGCTAGAGCCACTGCACTTGGACACAGTAACTAGCGAGATTGATAGTTAGGAGGAGAAAAAAGGAGGGGACACAGCAGAGCAGCGATTACCCACTTCAGAAATGAGGTACCCAGTCACCCGCTGGCAACACAGGGAGGCCCAGACTGCTGCATTTACACAGGCGGTCCCTGTTGCATGCAACCGAAAGTACAAAGCAAGTCTGTGCCCTAGATAGCCAGGGCTGTAAAGACACATCCACAGCTAACCTCCAGCCCCATCAGCAGCACAAGGGCCACTCTGCTGATTGGGGGAGCTACTGGTACAGCAGACCCAGGGCTGGGACTTGCAATGAGGCAGCAGGATTTAGCAGAATCTCGGTGCACAAAGCCTTGCCAGCCTGACCAGTACATGGATGATATGATTTTACAGCATTGGGGAGAGCCATTCTTTCAGATTCTAATTAGCCCATTCTGTTCTAGAACCTCACAAGCCACTAATTAAGCCTCAATTTGTTCCCAAGAAAGCAGCATTATTCCTGTTTCCTGGGCAGGGCAAACCGGAGCCCTAGAGGGATAAATGGACTCTACCCCAAGGCAGAAATAGAAACCAGGTCTCATAAGAACATAAGTAGTGCCATATTGGGTCAGACCAATGGTCCATCCAGCCCAGTATCTTGTCTCCAACAGTGGCCAATCTCTTTCTCTTGGGATAAGTACCCAACAGGTCACAATGGGCAATCCATTCCCTGTTGTTCCAGCCCCCAACAGTAAGAGGTTATGTTCCCAAAACCTACTTGGCCAATAGCCATTAATGGAGTCTCCTGACTCCCAGTCCTGTACTTTGGCCGCAAAACCATCTTTCCCCCACCTGCAGCTAGACAAATCGAGAGAAATTCATGCCTGTTTGAAGGACACTGGCAAAGCATTTCACTCAGGACCCGCTTTGAAGCTCTTCCACGAGGTGGAACTGCTGCTGAGATTCCACACATTCGTTATCCGAGTTCTACTCACCTGGGTTTCTGAGAAGACTCTTTGGAATCCTTGGAGCCAAACCAGCTGCCGATCTTGCTCTTCTCATCGCCACCAGCCATCCCTGGAGGAGAGGGGGTCTTTTCCTCCAAACTTCTGCTCCCGGCATCGCCTTTGCTGCCTCCATGGTGGAAGAAGCCAGTCTTGGCTCTCTTCTCCTCCTTCCTGGTTTCTTCATGAGGTTTAACTTTTATCACGTCGGAGGAGAAGACCATGGGCGTTGCGATCTGAATGGGCTTGCTGCTCTCCAAGCGTAGGTTTTCCTCGGCCTTGGCTCGGCCGTGCAGCTTGTTGAGGGCTATCGTTTTGATGGAGACCTTGTCTTCCTCCTGTGCGGCTAAGATGGGAGGGGATGGAATGAACCTGGGTGGGTCTCGCTGAGGCGCCTTCTCGAAGCTGCTGATGGCCCAAAGCGGGACTTCCGATGACTCGGGAGAAGGCCCAGCGCCGAACCTCTCCTCTGGCTTTTTGGGGATGTTCTGTGGGACTGTGGGTGGGGGCAAGGAACTCTGCAGAACAGACGCAGAAGGCTTTGGCGTGGGTTCATCGCTGTAAACGTGGCTTCCGTTGACACAGAGAGAAGACCTGGAGACGGGGTCATTCTTTGGCTTTAAGCTTTGGATTGCTTTTGGTTCCGGCTGTACATTCACCTGGGAGACCTCGTCGCTGAACGCTCTCTTGTGGGTCAGCTTTGGCGAAGGCAGGTAGTCTTTAACTGGAAAGGAAGAGAAGGAAGCACTGGTGAGGCCAGCTGTCTTCTAAAAAACCACCCAGACATCATTTCACAGTGCTTTAGGCCATTCCACCATCTGCACTTGTCAATGCATCTCCAACTGGAGAACCTGCATCCTCCGCAGCCCTCACCCCTTCAGCGTCTCTTAACCCCTTGTGAGAAAGTTATCACCAACTCCTTTGCCTTCACCTTCAAGGCTCTTCCCAGCCTTGCTCCTCCCCATCTTTCTGCCCTTATTTCCCACCCAAGAACTTTGCTCCTTCTCCTCCTCTGCCAACACTCTCCCCTGCCCCAGAATCTCTTGTTCCCTAAACTGTCCTCACCACTTCTCCCACGCTGCCCCAACCCCCCTCATGCCCACCTGGAGAAAGGACTGAGAAGCCAACTTCAAAAGGGAACATTACTATCAAGTTACCCAACCAAAGAGAGTCAGTGACTGGCCCAGCGTGGGAGTGAAAATTAGGACACCCATCTCTCTCCGTTTCCAGGTCACGCAACACTTGAAAAAATAAAATGCTCCCAGATGTCTTATTCTGAGAGTCTGGTACAGAGAACTAGGAAGCTATTTTAAACACCAGCAGTTCATTTTATTGCAGTACTTGAGCATCTTTAATGCGTGCCTATTCTCATAAGCTACCCTTGTGGAGGAAGAGAAGGGCTAATCTCTCTGTTCTTGATTATAAGCTTCTAGAACAGCACAAAGGCTAGGCACTTGCTGTATTTATTAAAAGCCTCTGTGTATTGGGGGGGGGGGGGGGAGGAGGAGACTGCCAGATTATTTCTCACAAGAAACTCTTGGGAATCTTTCAGTGTCCTCTCCCCCACTTGCAGCGCAAGCTGCTGATTCTCCATTGAAGGGCTGTTCAGCAGGGAAGCAGAAATCCCTCCCTCCTCCTCCACCTTCAGTGCAAACCTTAGACTGGAGCTTGCTCCAAGAGCGAGGCGCTGTAGCTCTGCTAAACATCTGGCAGAATATACAGGAGTGCCCCCTCCTGCCGACAGCTGGGGTTTGTGCTGCTAGCAAGGAACTTGGGAGAAATACTTTCATGGGCAACAGTCCAATTTTTGCCATTTTTTCCTGCATTAAAAATTATTTATCCCTGCATTGTCCTTTCCACAATCTCCTCTCCAGTGACTTGCCCAAGATCATACAAGGCAGCTGGGCAGAGAACAGAAGTCAAGCCAGCTTTCCTTGAGCACTCTAGCCATTAGGCTCTAGATGCTGCCTATTTGACTACCGCCTCCCATTTTGGTCAAGCTCAGATGTTCCCGAGTGAAGGAGTCAGTCTTCTGAGCGAGGGAGGAGCTATGTGGGAACAGGTGCAGAGGACTGAACCTTCGCCGCACCTTTCCCAAACGGCGTGGGATACAGCTATGGAGAGGCATACAACTACATAAGAATTTGTGCTGAAACTCAGTAAAAATGAGTAATTTCAAATACCAACTCTCTGTATTCAACTAGGTTTTACCAAGTAACCGAGGAATTGGCCTGGTACTCGGTAGAGTACTTGGATAAGTCCTCAGATGGGCAACTTATGGGGCTTTTCCTCCAACATACAGGCTTCTACTCCATACTCTGAAAATACTTGGTACGCGGTTTTATTTTACCAAGTACATTTCTGACTACCGAGCATTCAAGCCAAGTTACCAAGAGCAGTAAAACACTCAGAGCGAGACCTCGGAAACACTCACAAAAGTTTTTGGTTTTTTTGCTATTCAGTTCAGTTATAATAAGAATATCCTGTGGATCCAGAGAATGGAACTGTAGGCTGAAAGGGACCAAGAGAGCTTCCTCATGCCTTGCTGCAACCAGCTATAGAGCCCCTACAGGCCCATTTCTTTAGCACACCCGATCAACAACAGCCCAAGAGCACCTGAATGGCAGTGTAGCCTAGTGGTTAAGGTGCTGAACTTGAACCTGGGAGACGACTTCAAACTCCATCTCTGCCATGAATTCACTGGGTGGCCTTGGGCAAATCACTGGCTCTCAGGCTCAGTTGTCCATCTGTAAAATGGGACTAATGACGACCTTCCTCAGTTATGTGGATAAATCAGACAAGGATTGCAGAAGCACACTGAATACTAACAGCATGTGATAAATTAATAATAATTCAGATTGATCCAAGTGGGCCTTGCCCCATGGAGAATGTAGCCAATGAAGGGCAGCTGTATCTGCTGACTCATGCCTCGTGGGGGTTAGGGAGGAAGTAGGGGTAGTGAGGAGGGGTGAATGTTTAGACCCCTCCAAGGGGTGTAATTTGGGAGCATGATAGGACAAGATTGCAATCTTGGATCAGGTTTTAAATGTTTTGCATCCTGCAATGGAGGGGGGGGGGGGTGGTGTCTATTTTATATGCACGTTTGTATTTATTTTCATTGCTGTGCAGTTTTATATTTCTTGAAAGCCACCCTGATTCTTTAGGGAGAAGGGGGGTATAAATCATCATAAAAAGGTAATAAATAAGCAGCCACAGGGGGTCTTCGTAGAAGATGTAGTCCACCCCAAAAAAAACCCAGCAAGACCCATAGAGAAGATTTGGGCTGGAACTACAGCCCCCATGCTGCACCAGGGTGGAAGATTTTTTCCCCCTCATCTGCAGCAAAAGCCAACCCCCATTTTCTTTTGGGTAGAAATTAGCATTTCCAAGATAACCACCACAATGGAGCCGTAATTTTCTGAAACAACAGGCACCCTCTCCCTCACTTCCGACCACCACCAGAAGTGATTTTCAGTTTCCCGAGCATGCCCACTAGTTTATTTTCATGTTTTTTTTAAATTTGGATTTTTAACCAGTCCCTCCCCAACGGTTAAGAGTGGTTAAAGCATCCTAGACAGACGGATCAAAAATAAAAACCTGTACACATTTTAACGCCTATATAAAACTCTTCTCCAATGCCTATCCCCCAACTACAAAAGGTCTGGCCAAATAAATAGGACGTCCACGGCCTCCACAGAAAGGTAGATGTTCAGGGTCTTGCTTTGGTGAAACAGGGAAGGGGGCGAGGGGAGATCCCAAAGCTGGCCTCTGTCCCCTGGGCTCCCAGTCTCACAACCTATGCTCCGAGAAAGACCCCTCTGCTGCCCTTTCCTAGCCCGAATGAACAGCACCTTCCTCTTACCGGAGCGCTCAGTGGAGAGGCTGCTGTGCCGGCTGGGGGATCTGGTCACCTCGGAAAGGCCCGCACCCTGGTTGGCAGTCACGCTGCCGGAGGAGACGGTGCTGTCCGAGCCCAGCGAGGTGTTAGACTGGGTCAGCGACGACTTGCGCAGCTTGTTCTTGAAGAAAAACCCCTTGGATTTGGCCTTCTTGCCCCCTAGCTCGTAATCCTCTTCCATGTCGAGGGCCCCTGTGCTGCTGGGGATGATGGCGGAGGCCGACTCAAGGTCGTACTTCTTCCTCCCCTTCACTTTGTCCTTCAGCTTGCCGAAGGGCGACCGGGGCTTGTCCTTCATCGACAGGTCAAACATGCTGGCCGTCAGGTTGTGGCGGGTGAACTGGATGCTGATCTGGATCTCGCCGCGCTCTTTCTCCTTCTTCCCAGCCTTGGAGCGGAGCTTGTACCACCTGGAGTGGAAGAAGAGCGGAGGTTATTTCAGAGAACCGAACACCAGGAAGAGAAAAGGTCTCACCGACATTGTGGATCGGAGAGTCGTAGTGAAGCCTACTGGATAATGTGCTCGACTTGGATGCTGGGAGACCAAGGTTCAAATCCCATCTGAGTCAAGTCACTGTCTCTCAGCCTCAGTTCCCCATCTGTAAAATGGGAATGTACTCCTTATGTTCCCTTCCCTTCCCCTGTTCATCTTAGATTGTAAGCCTCTCAGGACAGGGACCTGTCTTTTTGAACAGCACTGTACATGCTACAGAATCAATAGTTCACTCAGAGGGGTAGCAGAGGCATGTCTACCAGGCACGGAGGAGATGACAAAATTAGTTGCCTCACTAGCACAGGAAAATGGATACCTATGGGACCAACACAACGTAGATGCCGCCATTTGGGGTCAGACCAATAGTCTATATCTGTCTCCAACAGCAGCAGGCTTGGCTGCTTCAATCCAGTTTTCAAAGCAGGTTACGCTATTGACCTTCACAACATCCTTTGGCAAGGAGTTCCGCAGATATCCCCTTTACTAGAATATAGAGCTCCTGCCTGCAGTGACATTATTCCTAAGAGATGCCTCAGCCGAAACGGCATGCTTCCCATCACCTTGATTATTAATGACATTTATTTATTTCTACCCCAGGACAGCTCAGGACATATACAAATCAGTCATGCATATAAAATATCAAACCCTCCACCCCCAGTCTCTCACCAGGGGTCCTCTTCAAACCCCTACCTAACACAGAGAGCGAGCCTTTCCTCTCAGAGGAGCTGTGGGCCTCAATCCTTCTCCCCCTGCTGCCTCCACAAGTACAAGCTTTGAGGGCCGCATAAGAGTAGGGGGTGGAGGTTTGTAAGGGATGGACTCCAGAAAAGGATCGGTCTCCTAGCCTTGTCTACATGCCCTCATCTCTGCTCAGTTAACCAAGCTCAGGTTTTCAGTGCTTTGGTGTAGGAACTGGATCCAGGGGCCAGATCCAGGAACTGGAAAGGGGCCACGCAGAAATTTGCAAAGGGCCACATTTGGCCCCTGGGTCGGATGATCCCCAACCCCGTTTTAGCCATTTCCAAATTTTTGCCTGTGTGGCCCCCTTTTGAGACTTAAAAATCCCTGCAACCCCAAACAAGTCAGCCATGTGAAATATTAATTGAGATCATGACCCTCCCCTTCCTGCCCCCAATCCATCTGCAATCCCATCCAAGGGTCCCCAACCCAGAGTCTGGGAACTGCTCCTCTATTAAACGCAACTTTCCTGGCTTTGGGATTTTCTCATATATAAACAGGGCCCTGGGTATTCTGCCCAAATTTTTTTTTCCAAGTTCAGCAGCCAACTAGCTCACAGTCTGCCAAACAAACAATCCACCTTGTGCAAACAGAATAAGTTATGTGGGTTACTAAAATGTCCCTGTTTCTGAACACATTGCATCCATCACTTCTCTCAAACACATTAGAGATCAGACAGAGCTCACCAGGTCTGTGCGGAATACTTGCGAGGCAGAGGACAGTGAAACCTCGGCCCATCCCAGAGTGCACTGCAGGGAAAGGCCCGAGAGATCTCCTGACCACCCACAAAGCGCCCTGGCAGGCCACGCCCATGGATGGAGAAGGTTCCCCACCTTGGGGGGTAGGCATAGGCTGCTCCCATTTCAGCAGCTACAGAAGGGGGTGGGGGGACCCAAGTCTCTGGAAGACATGCTGGCAGCCAACAGCACCAGTCCCCCTCCTTAGTTGATCGCTGTCCTCCCCACTCAGACTGCAGTTTTGCACCACCAGAGGCAGTTTCTACAAGCACTGGGCCGATTCCAGCAGGCAGCAATGCAGAATTCACAGAGACAGTACTCCAAGGAGCCACCTCCACAGATCAGTCCAGCCAGTACCCCGACCCATCAATGCTCCATGCAGCTGCATTCAGGACACTCCAGCAAGCACACCAAGGCCAACTGATGACAGGGTTGACCACGGAGCTAGGGACACAAGTAACCAAAGCCAGACAAGCCCCCTGGCGAAGAAGAGAACATTGGGTTTTGTTTATTCCATAAACAGAGAAACTAAGGCCGAGGAAGCGAAGGGACTGGATCCAAGAACACAAAACTGGGAAGAGAACCCAGGTGTCTTAGTTCCACAAATCCAGAGCTTGTATGATAGGACTATCCTGCCATCCGAGAGAGGATTTCCCCCTATGTCCTGAGCATCAGCCACACTACAGATCCCTGCTGGGTGGAAATCTCAAATTGGTATCCCCCCCCCTCCACCGTGACTCCCTTCCAGTACCAGGAAAATTGCTGAAGCTCTGAATATTAAAGCTCTAAATATTAAATGAATTTACTCCTTGCTCCACTGAGGGGCAGGAAGAAGAACGGCTAATAGTTCTTAAAAGCACTGAAGAATCCAAAGTCGCCAAGAGCGTCCTCCAGACTCGCAGCACAAAGGACAGTCAACGCGGCATTCAGATTGAAGTGCTCCCCAACCGATCTCCAGCCCAACCCTGACACCCACGTGCCACAGACTCTGCCGTGGAACAAAGGCACACGGGGCTTGTTTACCGCCCTTGGCGTTCCCTTCCTGGACAGAAAAGCCTGGGGAAATCCTACATGGAGCTCCCTGCTGGGAAAGCAGCGAGAGAATGGAACTGGAACAGGACCTGGCCATTAGGATGCTGGTAGGAGTCGGTTGTCTGGCTCCCTGTGGCTTAGCGGATACTGGGAATTTCGCAAAGGCAGGCTAGTTTTTTAATGGGAGGGCCGGCCTTTTCAGCTCCCCACACAAGTGCTGCCCCTGTCCATTTAATAGGCCACAGGCACCTCAGCTTTGGGAGCAACTGGTCGTAAGAGGCAGAAGAAAGGTTGCTGCTGCTTGGATCCCCAGCACAATCCAGCCCACACTCCTTCAGCTGCACTGGGTCAGAGAGGGCTCTCAGGGTAACTAACTGATCCAAGGCTGGCGGCTCTCCAGTCCACAAGCAGACCCTCCAGGCACTATGGCTGCTCTTCAAGTCTTCCTTCCCCCACTCAGTCCCACCAAGTACCTGTGACTCAACCACATTCATGCAAGTTAGGCTGTCTGGTAATCAACGTGCCACATGCATTTCTGAGGGAGCCTGGACTCTTACAGGGAAAGTGGATCATTGATCAGTAGCTGGTAAAAAGCTTGAGTAAGAGAATGCTTTGCGTTCACACCATACTCCAGCATGTAGCTCAACACAGAAACTGCCAAGTTAATGCAGCTCCTCGCTTGAGGACCGAGCTTAAATGCAGGAGCCTAATAAATAATTCCCAGGAAAGAGAGAACAGGCTCTGGGCAGAACACTGCAGAATCCCCTTAGAAGAAAGTGGTAGTTTCAGGCAGCCAGCGAAATGGCAATTNCGCCTTCGATCCTTCTCCCTCGCTGCCCCCCATGCCTGGAACTCCCTCCCTACCCACATCCGCCTTGCCCCCTCCCTCTGCTCCTTCAAATCCCACCCTCAAGACCCACTTTTTCCTCGCCGCCTTTCCCAATGCCTGTTAGTCGTTCCCATATACCTACTGTCTGCCCTCCTCTGCAGACTGCTGCCACCAACCTGATTGTAACCAAGCCAAGCACACGCACCTGAGACTTCGCATCCGCTTGAATGTTTGTCTGTCTTCTCCCCTGTCTCTCCCACTGTCCCCTCTCCCTGTCTCCCCCTCCTTGTCTTTTAGATTGTAAGCCACAGGCAGGGACCATGACTATTTCTATGTTCTGTACAGCACCAGGTACATGACTGGCGCTATATAAATGTTTATAATAATAATAATAATAATAATAATAATAATTGCTATTTTGGGTCGCATTAGCCAAACTATGCCCAAGACAAAAGCGGCGACAGGGATACTCTATCTGGCATGGGTTAGGCCTCAGATGGAGTACTGGACCCAGTTAAGGGCACCATGTTTTAAAAAGAGACAGGCAGGATTCAGAGGAGAGTAAAGATGGAGGGTTTTGAATGCAAGAAAGGGAAGAACAGGGGGCAATTAGCTGGACAGTGGGAGAAGATGAATATTTTAAGGCTACCATAAAGACAACGGAAAGTTGGCATTCTCTCCCACAAGCGAGGCTAGGATGAGAGGCAAGAGGTTGATTTGGGTTGAGCATCAAGCAGATGCACGTTAAGTATCAGGAAACCTTCCCAAGCATCAAGAACAGTTAGGCAAGACAAGCCAAGAATCTCTTTTGTTGGAGCTTTGAAGCAGCAGCTGGATAATAATCTGATGGGGATGGGCGAGGTCTAGAAGAATCCTGCCTCGATGCCTGGGTTTGGATTAGATTATTCATTTTCATATAGTTTATCATTTTCATTTCTATTTATAGAGCACCAACAACATGCCTGGCGCTGAATAATTGGAGACTGGTCCCAGCCCTGAGGGGCTTACAGATCAAGACAAGGATACATTTGTAAAGTTAAGAAGGTGCAGGGGGAGGATCCCGATGGATACGATGGTATCTGGTGCCAGGATAGGTGCAGGGGGAGCCCTATCCTGGCACCAGACAAGCCAGAAATGGAGGGAACCACATCCCCTCTTCTCCCTATTGCATTTCCGGCTCCGAGTGGCACAGGCACCCAGAACAAGATGGTAAGAGGGGACGCAGCAGTCCTTGCCCCTCAAGCTGCACCCAAGACCTTCTAGTGCGTGGCTGCCTCCATCCTTCACACACACACACACACACACACACACACACACAAGCTGACAGCAGGGGCAGCGGCGATGGCGAGACCATGGCCCCCACCGGACCAAAGGGACAGTGAGTAGCTGGCCCCTATGCCATCTCCCCCTCCCCCGGTTGGAAGAGGGGGCAGGGCTGGTACTCAGACGCAGAGCCCGGCTGTGCCACAGGCAGTGTGCCTAAGGACTGCACCCAAGGGCCCTTGGCAGTGGGGCGGGTAACTGTGGTTGGGTGTTTTATTGAAGGTTGTGAGATAATATTTTAGTTTAAAAAGGGGGGGGGGGGGGGAGGAGTGGGAAGAACTGAGTTGTTTGGGGAGGGATCTCCCATGCATCCTGGGCAGGACAGCCAGGGAGGACGGGCTGGGAGGGGAGTGGGAGTGGTGAGGCAGGATAGATGCTTAGTACACGGCCCGCTTGCCCTTCCCCCAGCAGACGAGCAGGTGGAACTTTGTCAGGGGGCCCGCAACCCGGTTTTGCTGCTGTTAAATGCGAGGTCGGTGGTGAATAAGGCAACAACGATCCAGGAGAGAGTCCTGGACTGTGCCACCGATCTCGCATGTTATCACGGAAACCTGGCTGGATGATGAATCGGGGCCTATCTTGGCTGATCTTGTTCCAGGTGGGTATTCTGTGCTGCGCCAGCCACGGTTGGAGGGACGGTGTAGCTATGATCTTTAAAAAGAGGGTTAGTCTGCGAGGAGGTATCCAGTGCGATCCATGGTAGGCATTGAAGGGCTCCACCTTGTGTTTGATTTGGCAGGGGACACTTTGGGAGTGCTGCTGGTATACCGTGCATCTACCAGTACTGTGGTCTCCCTGCATGCTCTGGCGGAGGCGGTGTTGTGGTCCTCAAGGACGATAGTCCTGGAGGACCTCAACATTCACGCCAACGCGGTTCTCGGGGGAGCCGAGCATGAGTTCATGGCCACCATGGGCCTGTTCCAGAGGGTCAACGGCCCGACATCTTGGAGGACATACCTTGGACCTCATGTTTTGCACTGGCCTTGAGGCGGGTGCTCGGTTAATGGGGGAGACATCAGCTGTGCCCTTGTCATGGACGTACCATTACATCCTGCAGACCTCCCTTCTAGCATATGTCTTCCCCCAGAAGGGTGTGGAACCTATTAGGATGGTCTGCCCTCAGAGGCTGTTGGACCCAGTGCAGTTTCTAGGTGCTCTGGGGGAGTTACCCTCTGACCTTGACGACCGTCTTATCGATGACCTCGTCAAGCTGTGGAACATCTTGCTGATGGAGGCCATCGATCAAACGGCTCCCAGACATCCATTGGCCAGGCGGAGGCTCCACAGACCTCCTTGGTTTTCAGAGGAGCTGCGGATGCTTAAGCAAGAGGGGCGATGGTTGGAGCGACAGTGGTGCCGTTTTCGTGCCGCATTATCCCCTCTTACTTGTGAGGAGGCAGAGGATTCTGCCTCCTCCATTTCCTCAGTTTCAATGACGGGGTGTCCGTCCCGCTCCGGGCCACGTGGCTCCTCCGCTGGCGCTGCGGGGGCCACGGCCTGGGCTTGGTGCTCCCTCGCGGTCTCACTGTTAGCCCCAATGCTAGATTTATGGTTCGGTGCGCAGCGGGCAGCGGCTCTGCGGGTTTTGGCGGCCTCTGCCATCTCCGACTGGCCAATGGGTCGTGTGTACCCCGCTGGGGTCGCACGCCACACGCTGGGCCCCTGGGCCGTACCAGGAGGCCGGCTCCGGAGCGAGGAGAGCAGCCCTGCTTTTCTTTGTCGGATGAGGTGTCCTGCTGCTGCAAGAGTCACTTAATCAATAACTAGCCCCCCCCCGCCTCAAAAGGAGACAAGGGAGGCACAAAAATCTGATGGGGGTGCAGAGCCCCCGCGCTGCACTACCCATCAGTTCTGAGGCAGACTTTCAACTGGGGAAGCGAGGGCACGCTCTCCCTACGCATGCCCAGTCTAAAGTCTGTGCTGCCTCCTACTGGTCGTGAGGGAGAACGCTCCCTGGGTCCGAATAAATGGACCTAAGGCTGTAGAAGAGGGAGTTCTTTGCTGCCATCAAAGCATCCGCAAAATCCCATCCGGCGGAGCTGGTCAGTCCGGCCTCCCTCAACCCTGGGGTTGAGTCATCACCTGCCTGCTGTGATCTTTTTGTAAAGAAAAATCGCTCGAGTTCACCAAGACCTCAATGCCACATTTAATACAGTGGAGGTAGAGGTTGTAGAAACCCCAACTTGTCCAATTTTGTGGGACGTTTTCAGTCGGTGACACCTGCTGACATGGTAGAGGTGCTGGGGGCTGTTCGAGCCACCTCTTGTGAATTAGATTCGTGCCCATTCTGGCTGGTTAAGAGCTGCCGGGAGACAATGGGGCCGTTGCTGGCCGGGGTGGTCAACGCCTCCCTTCGGGAGGGCAGAGTGCCAGGCTGCCTCAAGGAGGCGGTGGTGCGGCCTCTGCTCAAGAAACCATCGCTTGACGCTGACTTCCCTGCCAGCTATCGGCCTGTCTCTAACCTTCCCTTTTTAGGGAAGGTTATTGAACGGGTAGTGGCTCAGCAGCTCCAGGGGCATCTTGACCACATCGGTTATCTGGATCTCTCTGAGTCTGGCTTTCATCCAGGGCATGGCACTGAGACAGCATTGGTGGATGATCTGCACCCGGAAAAGGATAGGGGTCAATCGACCCTATTGGTCCCGTTAGATCTTTCAGCAGCATTTGATACCATTGACCATGAGATGTTGGTGATGCGCCTGTGGGACAGTGCAGGATCGTTCTTGAATGGTTCCGCTCATTCCTGACTGGGAGAATTCAGCAGGTGGTACTGGGTGATTGTCTGTCATCTTACTGAGACCTCTCGTGTGGGGGTCCGCAGGGTTCTGTCTTGTCCCCTCTCCTGTTCAACGTGTACATGCAGCCGCTCGGCGAGGTGATCAGACGGTTCGGGGTGAGGTGTCATCAGTATGCAGATGACACCCACCTGTATCTCTCATTTTCGACCGACCCAGGCCCGGCTGTCTCTGTGCTTACCCGGTGTTTGGCAGCTGTGGGGGACTGGATGAGGGCTAATGGACTGTGACTGAATCCCGACAAGACAGAGGTGATGTTAGTGGGTAAGTCGGTGGAGATGACAGCTCCCTCGATTGATGGGATTTGTCCTCCACTGACTTCCCAAGTACAGAACCTAGTGGTGCTCCTCGACGCGCACTCCATCTGGATCTCCAGGTGGAGGCTGTGGCGAGGAGTGCCTTCCGCCAATTACATCCGGTGCGGCGGCTTCAGCCATTGGTTTCGGTTCCTGTCCTGGCCACGATCATCTATGCTTTTATTACCTCTCAGTTAAGACTACTGTAACTCGCTCTACGTGGGGTTACCTATGGTGACGTCTCGGAAGCTGCAGCTGGTGCAGAATGCGGCGGCCTGGCTGTTGGTGGGGCTGAGCTGCCAGGAGCACATTACACTAGTGCTCCAATCTCTGCACTGGCTGCCAATAGTCTTCCGGGCTCGATTCAAAGTGTTGGTTTTGACCTATAAAGCCTTACGCGGCCTGGGCCCTGCCTATTTGCGAGATCGCCTCACTCCCAGGGTTCTAGACCAGTCCTTGTGGTCATCCGGGGGCACCATGTTAGAGGTCCCTCGGGTTTCCCGGGGAGCCGCGCAGGATAGGGTGTTCTCTGTGGCCATGCCGCGCCTTTGGAATTCCGTCCCAGTGGGAGCCCGTCTGGCCTCAGACCTCCCAGCTTTTCGTAGGAACTAAGACCTGGCTGTTCCGTCAGGTGTTTGGCGAGGGAGAGGGGTACGGGTTGGAAGTGAGGTGGGGGATGCTGTGGGTGGTAGGGTTTTTTCCCCCCATGTTTTTATTATTGTTATTTAATGTTTTAATCTGTTTTATGGAATTTATATTTTTTATTAATGTTAGCTGCTCCAGGCTGCCTGTGGCAGGAGCAGCGGGGTACAAAACTCTTAAGTAAAATAAATAAATAAAAATAGTGGGTCCTAAACCCACTGGTGGGTGAAGTATCAGTGAGCAATCTAGGGGGGTGAGGTGCTAGGGAAGGCCTGAAGGAACAGGTAGTTTTTAAGGGCAATTTGAAGGGAGGAAGCAGAGAGCGTTCCAGGCAAAGGGAGAAAGAACAAAGACAGTTTAGGGAGCGGGAGACTGTGGTGGGAAAAAGGAAGGAAGTTGCCGGGTGGCAACATAGCCAGAAATGAAAGGAGCCAGGCCATGTAGACAAGGAGTTTTGGCTGGATCCGGAAGGGGAAGCAGTGGAGAGTGAACGTGAACAAAGAAAGAGGACCCTGGAGGTCGCTTACTTGGCTACAGTTCTATGAAGCAGAGCTTGGAAGTTAAAGATCAAGGGCCTTCTGGAAGATGAAACCTCCACCTCTGGTCCCATAAGAGACAGCAGTTTCAGAAGCGGCTACTACCCAGGCCCTCGTGACTGCTCTCCCTCGGCAATTCTAAGTGGCTGAACAAAGACTCCAGAGCGAGCACTTGTATGTGGCAACGAGTCTGGTAAGGAGCCATACGGAGGATAAGAAAGCCCACTGGCAGCCCACCTACACTTTTCAAAGTAGACCTACATCTGCTCCTGCAACAGCACATCGGAATCCGAGCAGCAGAGGACCTTCTAGTCTAACCCTGTTTGGATGCTGGACGATGACGGCAGCTATAACATCCCCGACAGATAGTGTCCAGCTACGGTTTGAAGATGGAGCCCCTACGTCTTTCCTAGGCAACTTGTTCCCTTGCCTCACAGCGCTCTTGCTGGTAAGACGTTTTCCCTGAGATTTAACCAAAACCTACCTTATAAAGAAGGTAAGCGGTGCCATAGTGGGTCAGACCAATGGCCCATCAAACCCAGCACCCTGTCTCTGACAGTGGCCAGTCTCGACCACATGGGAGAAGTACCCAACAGGTCATAATAGAGTGATCCATTCCTTGCTGTTCACTCCCAGCAGACGTTACAGCCACCTCTTAGAACTTATCCAATCCCTTTTTAAACCAAGCTATGCTACTAGCCTTAAGTTGACCACATCCTCTGGCAACAAGTTCCACAACTTAGTTGTGCATTGTATGTGTGGGGGAAACACCACATTTGTTGCAAATCTGCTACCGGTTAGTTTCATGGAGTGTCCCCTAGTTCTAGTACTATTGGAGAGGGTAGAATAGGACTCTCCATTTACTCATTCCACACCACTCATGATTTTATCAACTTCTATCATATCCCCTCTCAATCATCTCTCTAACCTTCCTAGAATCTGAGTTCATTATTTTTAGTCCTGTCCTCTAACACCGCAAAATAGTTCCTTGCCATCTTCTTCGTGGCAGCCTGGAGATATTTGAAGACGGCTGTCATGTCTCTCCCCCTTATCACCCAAGAGAATAAGTTGCATTAGAAGGGAAAAACACAGCGATGGCATAACCACCAAGGACAGACTGACAGAAGGGCCCCGCAACAAGGCAAGGCCCTTGCACAGCCTTCATATGGTTTCTAGCTGGTTGGTACCCAATTCACACTACCGCCAACCACATCAGTTGGCTGAGAAAGGCAGCAGAGTCTGAACTACCTTCTCCTGCTGAGGAAGGTGGCATAGATTCTTCCCGCTCCTGCTGCCTATGCAATCTCTTCTTCAGGAGATCTCCCAAGCAGCCAGTCCTGCCCCTTCTTAAATCTGTATAAGTAACCAAAGTTTTGGCAGTGGCAGCCAGACACACACGTAATGGGAAGCCAGCAGAGCACCCTCCTCTTCGACGTGTGTGGAATGAGACTCGGCAAGTCACTAAGGTCTGCCCCGTAATTTATAACGGTGGCGCGAAAACCCCACAACTAATGAAAGGCACGTGGGCCGCAGCCAGTTCCTTCGCAGCCACGGTCTGGCTACAAAGTCAGAGCGTGAAGCACTCCATGAAAGAGTCAGATCTGCTGCAGAGGCTACTTTGCCACCACGTCAAATCCTGTGTGTCTCAGGGAGACACAGGATGGAAGCCACTGTTTTCTTTAACATGCACCACCTTTCTCCAAAATAAGAAAAATGACTAGCTACCTCTTCTCTTCCCAGGATAGGACATGGAAGAAAGGAGGGCCCAGCAATTAGGGGAGTAGCCTGGGAGGCGAGAGACCCAGGTTCAAATTCCCTTTTCTGCTACTCACAGATGCATCAGGCCCACATTTGGCTCAGGTCTAATGGAGTACCTTAAGTACGTGCAGAGCCAGGCCCAAGAGGATCAGAGTAAGTCCCTGCAAGTGTGCAGTCCTGAGGAGCAAGCTGAAGATGGCAGATGCCTCTCCCTTTTCCCTCTCAGTGACCACGTTGAAAGTTAGTACAAGCTCTGAAGGCTGAATGGCTTCAGGGTAGTGGTGCTCAAGAGGTGCACTCAGGCAGAGGAGTGTCCAGATCATGGATCTGTCCCTTCTTGTGTGCTGCATGCCTGCATCTCTGCTCCCTTCTCCAGAGCTGGTTTTCAGTGGCTGGAGGTAGGAAATGAATCCAAGGGGCTGGAAAAAAGCCTCATAAATTAACTGCAGGCCACATTTGGTCTCCGGCTCTGAAGTTCCCCAACCCCCCTGCTTTAAAGGCAGAGAAGGTATCATGATGCTGAAACAGACAGCAGCCCTGAGTCTGGAGAGCCTCACTCTGTTCCAGAAGGCTCACGTGACCAAGGCTAAGCTGGAGCTCCAACAGAACTAGACCACTAGGGAAGAGCGTCTGGAAGCTCTGGGCTTTGCAGTAGCAGAGGAGCTGGCTAGCCAAGCCAGGAGCAAGAGGACAGCCCCTGTACCAAGGCAGCTGGTTGACCGACGACCAAGAGGAAACCAGATTACCGAGTAGCACTGAGAGAAGGTGCAGAAATGCGGTTCTGGGAACCTAACCAAGGGCCGGCCTGGAAAGGGATTATGGAACCACCTCAGGCCTGGAGCCCAAATGCAGCCCATGGCTAGTTTTTTTTAAGAGGCCCTTTTTCTGACTCTTTGATCTGGCCCCAGGATTCAGTCCCTCAAACTCTGAAAGACAGCGCTCAAGAGAAGGGCGCAGAGATGAGGGCAGGCATACACAAAGGATAGGGGACATGATCAGCATCCATCCCCTCCGCCCAAAATCCTGTACACACACCCCTTAAGTGCCTGCCGGTTCCTATGGAAGCCCTTGGAGCTTGTACTAATTTTCAAAAGGCTTCTCACCAGATTTTAAAAAACTGAAATGGAAAATTGCAACCTGGAGGGGAAGATGTTTGAGGGGGGGCGGAGGGGACACTGTGGGCATCCCAGGGTCAGGAGAAGCTCAAGTGAAGTGTGCTATGGGGAGGGGAGCTGGATCATGCAAGCACTTAGGGAAGCTGACCACACTGTTACAAGGCCAAACACAGTCCAGCTCAAGCTGAAGTTTTAGGTTCTCCAGCTTGGTTTCCCATGTACCTGTGCCTCACAGGAGGGGCTGAGAAGTGCTCCGATCCTACAGGAACGGGGGCCAGTCACCCCAGACCTTGTCCGTTTATCGTGCACTCCAACAGTTTCATGCTGCCACGCACCAATATGAGCACTTCCAACTCTGGATTAAGTTTATGGCGATTTGTAGATTTCCCTGAAGCAACCAAAAGGTGGCCAGACAGGATGCTGGGCTGGACGGACCACTGGCTTGATCCAGTAGGGCAGCTCTTAGATAGTGCTCCAAAGCTCTATCTGGGTTCCCATTGTAACAGACACTGGCCAGACCCGACGATCTCTTACCAACAAAAGAAATGACAATAGTCCAGCAAGCTCCGGGGGAGGAAGTGGGGGAGAGCTCTCTCAGGATGGGGCTGTCTGGACAGGCTGACCTGCTCTAGGGAGGAGTTTCCTGGGGTGCTGATGTTGCAAGGATGATCCTTTGTGGAGCACGGCAGCCTTTCCGAAAGGATCAGCGTTTAAAACAAGCAAGGCAACTCCAAAGCCTGGTAGATTCGACAGCACATCAAGGATGCACTTGGGGAGATTTTTTTGCAGGAAGAGCAGCTCTGATCTCCCCCCACTTCAGGGGGGATGCTTGGAGCGGATGTGGCCAGCAGCATGGCGGTGAGTAAGCAGCTCATGTTATGTGCAGACTGGAGTCACCAAGAGGAGTAGGGAAACAGAATGTAGGAAACTAGCAGTTTGGGGGCTGGGAGGGAAGAGGAAACACAAAGATCCATTAGATTCCCATTAGGGAGAGATGAAGCCCCTTGTTCAGGACGGGCTGGTTAACACAATCAGGAAGGGTGCAACCAGGGACCCGTGTGTGGTGTTGACTGCAGTCCGAGTCAGTCAGAGCACGCCACAATGAAGCTAGGCGAGGTCAGGCACTTTAGCCCTCTTTCCTTAGAGCCACTTTGCTGGTTTAAAGCTAGCTGCTTGTCGAGCTCATTGACACTTTGTTTTGGAGCATGCAGCAGTATAATGGCTTCCACACCCATGGTTATGCCCAACAGAAAGGGAGACCGAGCCTTGCCCGGCATCCTGCATGAACATGGCAGCATCTTTTCTGCCCCACAAGGGGGCACCCTGCAGTGAGCAGATGGCCTTTCTGTGTTTATTTACACTGCTTGAGTAACTGGGGGAAGGAAGGGGACGGTTAGGTCTGTATGAAGTGGGGGCCCCACCATCCTGCGCTGGTTTCCTTTTGTGTATGTACTAGTAAAGTCTAAGCTTTCCTTTACCCTACGGGGTGTGCACGCATTACTGGCTGAGCATTCAACGCCTCCTTTGGGCCGGGTGGCCAAGCCTCACTACCAAGGCAAGGAGAGAGGGGAAAACTCCTTATTTGGCTAGAAGCCAGCAGCTTTGGAACCAAGAGAAGCCTTCCTAGGGCGACTGGGGTTTGGCCTCCAACTCAGAGGAAACCCTGGGAAGAGAGTGCCGGGAACAAGGAGTGCTCTTGGGAAGCTGTGGGGTTTACGTGTCCTGAGGGGTGTGAACGCCCTCTGAATTACCCTCAGGTGGTGGCAGCGGAATACTGAAGGGTTTTCAGGGGTTTGCCAGCTGTGGGACCCCCTGGACAGAGATTTGGAGAAACGCAGTGAGGTGGGTAGCTCAGCTGTATAGCACCCCCTACTGGCATTTCGCCACAACACCTTCCATTGCAAAGCTCTTTGAGATGCTGTCCTAGCATCTTAAGCTCTCGGGCAGGGACCGTGTCGAATTTGTTTTTGTAAAGCACCAGGTACATCGCTGGCGCTATATAAATGCTAATAATAATAAAGCGAGTAGCATTAAAGCTCTGAGGGAATCTGGAAGTTATCTTGCTACAGCAGTCAGACACAGGGCTCTCCATCACACATCGTGAGGGTAAAGGGTTATTACTAGGTCACCAAAAGATGGACCTGGCACTGGTCATTCATTAGGAACAGGTCTGTATCCCAATGGGCTTACAACCCAGTACGGACAAAAGGAGAGACGAGAACAGGGATACTTTTACAAAGTTGAGAAGTTGCGGGTGTTTAGCTTCATTACAGAGGAGAACAGGACCCTGAATGATAGGAGGAGCATCAATGAGCAATCTACGGGAGCAAGGAGCTATGGAAAACCCGATGGAATAGGAAATTATTTAAGAACAGAGTCTGTGCCAGACTGGGTCACACCAATGATCCATCGAACCCAGTATCCTGTCTCAGACACTGATCATTCTCTTGTTGCTTGGGAGGAATCCCAAACAGGTCATAATGGAGTGATCCGTTCCCTGCTGTTCACTCCAGCTCTGGGTGGGTAGGTTTTTAGGGAAAACGTAGCAAAGCTTGCATGTTCAGAGAGGGCGTTTCCAGTGTAAGGGACAGCATAAGAGAAGGGAGGAAGACGAGGAGATTTTGGGACAGGTGTTGGTAGAGAAGGACCAATGTTCATATGTAGGAACGTAGTGGGGAAAATAAAGTCCAAGAGATTCAGAGTTTAGTTCTAAGAGGCTGTTAGGAAGCTATGCAGAGGGGGCAGAGATGCTGTTTGGAATAAGCTGAAGCCAAAGCAAATAGATTTTATTAGTGTGTTGCTCTGTTTAGCGCAGGATCTGGAAAAGTCCCAGATGGATGGAAAGTTCAGGGCTTGCAGCTCAGTTCTTTCCAAAAGGCATTGGAAAGCCATGGAACTGTGGACAGAGTGGGTGTTCTTACAGGGAGGGAATTAGCTGAATGTTACATTGTGTAGCAAGATCACCCCTGCAGAGCGATGCTCACTGTTCCCATCAAGCAATGACAATATACCCGCACCAAGGTAAACAGGATATCACTTCCACGTAGCGTGCTCTCACATGTTTCAACTATCAAGTAACATTAAAAAAGGTATTCTCCCAACCACACCACCCCTCTTGTGCAAGAGGCACATTTTAGCTAATGAATCATACTCCTCAGATAGGGCTCCATTTGCCACCAGAAGGGAAGCCCTGCTTGGGTTCCAAAACCACAGCCCAACGGCACCAGACGAATCCAGGCAAGATACAGCTCAGCGCCTCCATGTCCCTGCCCAACTCCCATCCCATGGGGTGCTGTGACATCACAGTGCTCCATGGGGACAGGTCAGAACAAGAGGTGGGGTAAAGACAGATCCCCACCCTTTGCGTGGCCCTACCCCCAGAGAACGCCATGGTATCACAGCACCGGGTGGAGCCTCTGACCCAAGGAACCAATTTGGTCTCAGGGTTGGTCTGTAGGGCTCAACTAGAGGGTTCTTTAGGTAGCAGAACGCAAACCCAATATCTGGACGTCAAAGCTGGTCACATTCAAGTCAGAAATAAGGCTGTTTTAGAACAGTGTTAACTCCAGGGAGCAGCTGGATTCTCTGCCCTTTGGAGCCTACAAATCAAAAACTCTTTGCCAACTAACAGTAGTAGGAACTGGGGTGGAGGTAGAGAGTCAATCTGCCTCGGCTATATGGGAGTTCCAGCTAGATCAGTCAGGATCCCTTCTGATCGAAAAGTCTCCAAGTTCAGGAGAAAGTTTGCAGTCGCTGCATTGCAACTTGGGGATTTTAGCTTCCTGCTGAAGTTTAAATATTATGAAAGCAAAAGAACTCAAGGATTCCTGCAGTTTGTCTGTTCGGTATCAGTGGGTGCATTTCGCCTGGAGGAGGAGGAGGTAGAGAATAGGATAATCCTTTTCAAATAGTTGAAAGGCTGCCATAAAGCAGATGAAGAAAAGAGTTGACAAGAGGCAATGGGTTGGAGCTGAAGGAAGGTAGATTTAGATTAGCCCTCGGGAAAAACTTGACTGCAAGAACAGCCTTCACCCCCTTCACCCATGCCTGAACTCCCCCTTCCCAAGCACATATGTCCATGCTCTCACTCCCGACCTGCACATCCCTCCGTAAACCTCTCCCTAGCTCCTCACCCCCATGGGTTGTTCACATACGCTTCCCTCTTTATAGTGCGGTTGTATCCTTCAGGATCCCTTTATAACTAAGGTAAGCCCGTGCACCTGTAATTGTATGGATGTATCCCTCTCTCTCCCGTGTCCATTCGAGATTGTAAGCCCCCTGGGGCAGGGACCCTTCTCTAATCAAGGATTATTCAACGCAGAGACTGTGTGGCTGCCGTGTTGGTCCCAAGTGACAGAAATGGAGACAAGGTGGTTTGAATGATCTCTTACTGGACCAACTGCTGGTGGAGAAAAGGAGCACGCTTTGAGGCCACACAGGGCCCTTCCCTCAGGCATGTAGAGTAGCCAGTCAGAAATATACACTTGCCCTAAATTTGCTCCATCTATATAAGGAGGCAGAAATGGGGTAGAAGTGGATAACAAGGGAAAGAGACCCTGGTGGGTGAGGGTCTAGGAGCGATGCCAGACATTTTTTAAAAAGAGCTATAAAAGATGTATATTGGTGAAGGAGAAAAGGAACAATGGGCAGTGGGTAAAAGCAACCATATGGGTTTGGGTGGAGTAAGGTAGGAAACAGGTGCCCCAGTCACACAAGGGGGCATCTACATCTGACAGAGTAGGTCGGTCACACGTTACATGCCTAAGGAAGGGCCCAGTGTGACCCTCAAACATGCTCCAACTGCAGTTGATCCAATAAAAAGGTATCTTTTACCGACGGGCATACTGCTGGCACTACACATTTATTATTTTATTTATTTATTTATTTATATGCCACCCTCTATGCCTACAGCATCTCGACGGGGCGGCTTCCAACATTAAAAAAACTATCACAATATAAAAATCTACAAAGATATTAAAATACCCCCATTCAAAAGTTTAGCCCACCTTCCCCTCCCTGCCTCCGAAGGCCTGGGAGAACAGCCATGTCTTGCAGGCCTGACGGAAGGCCAGCAGACCTGGGGCCAGTCGTGCTTCCTCTGGGAGGGAAGCAATAGCTGCTGGGCCATGGAACAAGGTGCCCAGGGACACGATCATCCTTCTCCTCCACTGGAGGAGTTTAAGAGGGGGCTGGGATGGTCCTCCTGCAACTGTAGATTCAATGATCCTGGAGGCCCCCTTCCAGCTCTAGGAAAGAAGTAGTAAGACTCAGCTTACAGACCTAATTAAAAAGGGCAGTGTCAAAAATCAAACACAAGCCAACCTTCAGCCTTGGTTTTAAAGAGCTTCTATCCCAAGAGCAAGGTAAAACCCAATTTCAGGTCGTTATCCATCATTTCTGTACAGTCTTTATCTAGTCAAACACCTGATCCACTAGGCTACATTGGCTCTTCAGGCTGAAGCTCTTTGGCTGCAAGTCTGCAAGTTCCCATGCCCTCAATCAGTAAAGCAGGGCTGAGTCAGGACCGTCCCCCAAATGCAAGGCCTTGCAGGACGGAGCACTATAACTCTACTAAATCAATGGCATTGCAAGAGGGCACATTTACATATCGTTTCCTGAACTCCAGCAGGAACCGCTCTTATTGCAAAGGTCTACGGACCGTCTAGCTACCGATTATACAGCACCAGGTCCATTGCTGGTGCTATATAATCTCCCTGCAGCACTGGAATGCAAAGGAGACAATGAAAAGAACTGGCTGGTCATCATTCCAAAGGGAGAGACTGCAGGAATGACAGCAGTCAAGGCAACAACAGGTACGTTGCAGTCAGCCTGGGCAGCCACATTCCCTACACCTTGTTATGACTTCTCTCCCACACCCGCCTACCTCCATCTCCTCAGAGCCAGGCACCGCAAGCTTTCTAGGACAGACTATCACAGTGGGATCTCAACCTCAGAGCTGCAGTCATCTGGCTCAGATATTTTTTCCATCCCCATGAATGATGGGTTTTTTCCACCTCCATTGTCAACAGCTAGTTTGCAGAGAATACCAATTTTCCAAGGGTGGGTTTTTTTTGTTTTAAAAAAGGCCATTTTCTAATGTCTGTGGCAAACATTTATTTACATAGCGCCAGCAGTGTACGATCAGTAGCTACAGGCCTGTCCCTACCCCATGGGGCTTACAATCCAAGAATGACAAGGGAGAGGTAAACATTGGAAGACACGAGGATACATTTAAGACAAGGATACAGTCACATTCAATGCTGCCCTGCATCTTCTGAAGCACCTGACCTCAACCACTTAAGAGCAGAGTCATTGCCACACTGGGTCACAGCCCAATGGTCCATCCAGCCCAACATCTTGTCTCCATCACTGGCCAGGAAGATACTTCAGAGGAATGGTACAAAAAACAGGACCCAAATGGGGCGATCCACCACCTTTCATTAAGGTTCTATCAGACGCCATTGGACCTGTCCTCTACGAGCTTATCCAAACTTTTTAGGAACTCAAGTCCATGGTCTGCGAGGCCAGAAGGGAGCCACGAAGACTACGGTGGCCTGTTTGCACCTGTGGATCGCCCGGTTGAGGGAGGGAGGGAGGCATACAGGAGGCCCAGAGGCCATTGTTGGCTGAGAGCGTCGTGTGTTTTGACTTTGGGGTGGGGACCCCTGCTGAAGGATCGGGCTGACTTGGTGTTGGCAGGGGGGGCAAATAGGTCCAGGTTCGGAGAGCCGAATCTGTGAACAATGAGCTGGAATGTCGACTGGCTGAGGGACCATCCTCCTGGGTCCACTGTTTGTCGGCTCAGCCAATCCGCCTCCACATTGTCCACTCCTCGTATGTGTAGAGCGGACAGAGATGAGATGAGTTTCTGCCCAGCGCAGAAGGCGAGAGGCCTCTTTGTGGAGCGTTTGAGATCGTAAGCCCCCCTGATTGTTGATGTAAGCCATGGCTGTCGTGTTGTCTGTGAAAACTAACACGTAACGCCCCTCCACTTGATGGGTGAAGTATCGTAGGGCCAGTCAAATGGCTTTGAGCTCCAGCCAACTGATGCTGTGAAGGAGGTCGGGGCGAACCAGGTGCCCTGTGTGACGCTGAAGTCTAGGTGGGCACCCCAGCCGGAGAGACTGGCATCTGTCGTGATTATGACCTTTGTCGGTTCCATTAGGGGGACTCCCTGTTCGAATCGGTGAGGGTCCTCGCACCAACCGAAGGAGAGGAGGGTCTCCGGGTTGACTCTGAGGGAAGCAGGAGAGTTGTTGATATGCACCTGCCATGGTTGAAGTAACGCCTGAAGTTTCCGTGAGTGGAATCGCGCCCATTGCAGATGACGAATGCAGGATACCATGAGGTCTAGAAGAGCTGCAAGTGTTTGTAGGGGGGGGAACGAGGTTGCGCCCGTACACACATTATGAGTTTCTGGATTTTGTGTTGACGCAGAGGAGGAATGAACACCCTGTCCAGGGTGGTATCGATGATCACTCCCAGGTGTTCTAGCCGTTGAGTGGGAGTGAGGTGGCTCTTGTCTTGATTGATCAGGAACCTGTGGTACTCCACGTAGGAGAGAACCCGTGGTACTCCACGTAGGAGAAGGAATGCTGGAGGTGAATTAGGGCGAATTCTTGGGATGGGGCCAGATGAGATCGTCGAGGTACGTCCGAATAAACGCACGAGAAGGATCTGCGGGTTATGGCAGACTATAAACTGAACAAGTGTCAATGTGGCACTATTGCAATCAAGACCAATACCATTTTGGTCTGCGTTAAGCATCATGTCCAAGATACAGGAAACAGTGTTATTTTACTCCAGGTGCAATGTGGGGTGTTCCGTTTTAAGCACTGCTCTTCAGGAAGGAGTGCCGACAAGCTGGAGGGGATTTAGAGGAAAGCAGCCAAGAAGATAAAAAACCTGGAATGCAAGCCGTATAGCAGGGGTGCAGAACCTCAGGACCAGGGGCCAAACGCGGCCCCTTTCCAGTTCCTGGCTCTATAGCCCCTGGATCCAGTCTCTACTTCCAAGCAATGAAAAACTGAGCTCAGGATAACGGAGCAGAGAGGGGCACATGCACACACAGGTAGGGGACAGATCCACAGCCTGGATCCATGATCTGGGTCCTCCTTTTCTTGAATACACCAATTAAGCATCCCTACCCTCTCTGTGGCCCTTGGAGCTTGTACTAATTTTCAATGTGACCCCAGGACAGAAAAGGTTCCCCACCCCTGCTGTAGGGAGCCCAGAGATGGTTTGTTGTTGCTATGTTGGTCTTAAGTGACACAGACCAATTTCTTTATGTTGGTCCAATGAAAGATATCACTTGAACCACTTTGTCTCCCTTCTCAGCCAGCGAGCGGAACAGCTGAAGGAACTGGGTATGCTTAGCCTGAATAAAGAACAGCTGGGGGGCCAGGATAATCATTTTTAGGTATCTAAAAGGCTGCCACCCCCAAAAAAAGTTAAAATTAAAAAAAGATGGAGCAAGTTGTCTTTAGCGACACAAAAGACTAACAATCTGTATTGACTTGGCTACTGCCACACAAGACAGGAGGAATGGGCTTCAGCTGCAGCAAGGTAGATTTCTGTTAAACTTTAGGAAGAACTTTCTAGCTGCAAGAAACACTTGGACAATGGAACCAGCTGATCAAATCCCACTCCCATATTAAGCCCAGCTCAGTTTCCACACCCAGCACAGCTGTAGGGGGAACCCATTTTTGCCAGCTGTGGACCCTGCTCCCCATTCCTGCCTTGGCCACACGAGCAGCTTAGCTGAATAGCAGCCTGACACTGCACTGTATTACTACTTATTGTTTCTATAGCACTTTCAGAGTTCAAAGTGCTTTACCATCTTTGTTTATCCCTCACAACCCTGTAAGGTAGGTCATTATCCATTCCCATTTTACAAAAGGGGAAATCAAGGTCAAGGAAGTAACTGGCCCAAGGCCACTCTGAGTTCAGGCTAAGACAAGGTTCAAAAAGTGTAACACTTTATTCCCCTAGGCTGCACTAGCCGTCATATTAAACTCCCAGACATTAAAGGGGGGTTAAAGAGTTGGGGGCCTCTCAAATTTCTGTCCCCACCCTCCACCAGGAAGCAGCTGGCACTGGCATCCCTGCCAAGGAGGAATGCAAGAGGCCTTGGAATGCAGAGAATGCATCTTTCAGCAGCCGGCCCCAGAAGAGACTGCCCTGGGCTATGTGCCAGCCTTCGCAGGGAAGGAGGGGGCTGGGTCTTCCCCACTGGGGCCCGTGTCCTTGTGGCACTCAGACTGCATTCTAGTTAAGATACTGAGTCCCTTCGTACGGCCCCTTTCAGCTTAGCGGGAGCTCGAGATCTACCTACCGAGCACCCTGCAATAGAGAGTACAACAGCTTTATTCCCAGGCCTGTGCATTCTACTTTGGGGAAGACAGTCTGCAAACCTACGTTCTACCTCTGGCTAAAAGGCTGAACATGGAAACACCAGTCTGTGGAACTCGCTATCACAGCAGGCAGGCAAGACCAATAATATAGTGCTCCCTAGCCTTGGGCGCATGCCCTCCTCTCTGCTCCCTTCCCATGAACTCACACTTTCAATACTTGGGAGTAGGAACTGGATTCCAGGGCCATAAGCTGCATCGGGCCCCCAGAGTCAGAGGTTTCCCTGCGGTAAAGCTGAAGCAGCATGGAACAGCATGCAAGAGGCTTTGAAGTGGGAGGTGGAAGAAGGCTCAGCACTGGCTCCAAAACCAGCTTGCAGTTCTGACCTACTGCTTTTTGAAGGCTAGACTAGGGATTGTTAGTGTTGTACAGGATAGTGTTTCCCCAATAGTATCCCCCACCTGCTCACTGCTGCAAAAACCTTTGCACTCAGGAGAGTCACTGTCCAAGATGAAGGCATGTTGGTTTCAATGTACACTTTGCTCCAGCTGCACTGGCCTCAGCTAAAAGTCAACCAGGACAGCAAGTGGAAGGGGAAAGAGGGTAAGAACAGCCCTCTATTTTTGTATTCCCTGCAGCTGTGATGTGCACAGCTCAGGCACAATGCAACTAGAACATTCCAGAGGAAGGAGGACACAGACTGAGCTGAGCCATGATTCTGAATGTGCCTCCAATGCACTCTGCTGGATTCCCAGCCACCAAATCCTTTGGGGGGGGTGGAGTGGGGGTGTCACTACTCACTTTCATAGCTACACACTTGTTGGAACCATCTCTGTCTGGGGGGTTTGGAAACCTGCTCCAGTGTGAACATATGGCATCAGACTGCTCTGGTTGAGGAAGGGGAGAAAGGTGGCAAGTCCAGCCCTTCTTCCATGGGCTGGGTTTCCCTCTCAACACCTCTGCAGCCTGCCCAACCGTCTCTCCTCTTTGGGACCCAATGAACTTATAGACTCCTAGAACCAAAGTGTTGGAAGAGACTTCAAGGACATCCCCCCACAACAGGATATCCTCGAGAAAGCAGGGTTTGGCTACCACTGCTCTGAGCACTATTGAAAACGTGGCCCTATTTTTAGTAGCATCATAAATCTAGAGAGGTCTTGAGCACAAGCCCTGGCAGCAAGATATTTCCATGCCCCCATCCCACAAGGATCCCAATGAGCCCAAAGCCACATCTATATGGGGTGGACCGTAGAATGCATGCTTTACATGTATAAAGGTCAGAAGTTCAGACCCCAGCATCTCCAATTCAGGATCTCTGGTAGCACGTCCAGGCACGGTCTCTGCCGGGGATCCTGGAGGGTCTCCGGTAGCACGCCTAGGTGAGACCTCTGGTGGGTCTCTGGTAGCTCACCTGGGTGAGGCCTGTGCCGGGGATCCTGGATTTGAAACCCTGCTGCCGTGTCAGGTTGTAACAATACCGGGCTGAGATGGACCATTAGTCTGACTCAGTTAGGCAGTTTCTTATATCCTTATACAAGCCACCAGCTCTGCAGTTGCCTTGTGAGCTTTGACAGAAGCTTCTGGGCTAAAGGAAATGCCGGTCACCCACAAGATGAGAATTGTGTGCCAAGGCACGAACCAAATATTAATGTTTTACTAGGGGCGGAGTGAAGAGACCCCGATTAACTAGGGGTTAAAATGTGACCGACAGCTCTGCTGTTGCAGCGTGGAGAGCCAGCTTGGGGCCCTGACAGAGCAGGCAAAAGCAAAGCGAGGATGGATGCAACGAACATCTTGTTGCTTGGGGAGGGATGGACACTCAGCCATCAACTTGGTCTATCCTCCTTCAGTGACTCAGATTCACAGCCTTCAGCTGCTCCTGGATCCATTTTGATACCTGCCACTTCAGGTTGCAGCCGTGGCTAGAGGCACTTTTCACCAGCTCCACCCAGTGAAAAGACTCCAATCTTTCTTTCAGACATTTATTTATTTAATAAATTTATACCCCACCCCTCCTGCAACGCAGCTCGGGGCGGCTTCCAGCATTAAAACAATAAAATCCATCTAAAACAATCAAATATTAAATATGGATCTGCCCCCGCCCCCCTCATCCAGGCTTTCATAGCCTCAAGGCCAGATTACTGCAGAGTGCTCTGCATGGAACAGACAGACATTGATGATTGTTCAGAGGCTGCAGCTGGTGCAGAACATGGTAGCACACCTGAGCACATTACTATTTGTCTAGCAGGGGGGGGGAGAAGAGACACTGTTTTTGCATCTGTGCTGGCTTCCAACAGCATTCCAGGCACAAATCAAGGTGCTGATTTTGACATGTAAAGCCCTAATGGCCTGAGCCATGCATCTCTGGAACGCTGCCTCTGCCCAGTCACGATCCTTGGAACCAGCAAGGGCCATGCGGTTGTTCTGGGCCGATTTATTGCTGGGCCAATCTGTACAGATCTGTTCCAGAGATCTGCAACTCTTCCCCTGGACATTCACCAAATCCCAAGTCCGAATATTGTCTGGAGACACTGCATGACATTTCCCTTAAGAAAACCCACCCAACTCTAACCCGATCCCTGCCTGCCAAACGCCTGGTCAAACAGAAAGGTCTTACATCGCTTCTGGAAGATGAACAGGCTTGGGCTTAGATGACTCTCCAAGAGGAGAGAGTTGCATAGATCATATAAACAAATTAGTTTCCCAGCTGCTATTCAAAAACACCAGCGGCAGCGATGACAAGTTAGACACTACCAGCCTCTCTAAGCTACTGATCACTAAAATGCATTGGTGGGGGGGAGGAGGAGAGAAGGAATGCAGCCGCTATTTTACACAGCACAAGCAACAGGAGAAAGCGGTTCACCACTTGGAACTGGGAGATGAACGCAGGAGTTAATGCTACGAGAGAGCTCTGACAGGATATGTTAAGCTATTCCTTTGTTCCTCAAGGCTACGAGAAAGCTACTAGATGCTGTAGACTGTTTATAGAGCAACACAGCATTGCAAATTAAAACAGCTGTACAGCTAATAAGTAGGGCAGGCATTCCAATTGTTGATTCATCACAGCAATAACTTCTGTAACCAGCAGCTTGAGATCATGAATCCTGCAGGCTGCCCCGGAGACCAGCTGACCAGACTGCCGCGCTCCGCTTAATGACTGCCATGAATTAAGAACAAGCCATGCCGCCGGAGAGGAAGCTGCTCTATTAGTGCTTCTTTCCCCTGGGCTACTTTTCCAGCTAAAACTGAATCAGCTGCACTAACTCAACGCTGCTCCGTGGGAGGAACAGAGCAAACCCAAGGACCCCGTGGAAGCAGAGATCTGAAAGGGGAACAAAGGCACTGCAAGTTCTCCAACAGAGAGTTTAACCCTAAATCAAAGAAGAAGGGAAAAATCTGTCTTGCTGTCATTCCAATAATGATTAGCCAAGCCATATTCTTATTGCCACCTTGAGTAACCCAAGGATATTCAGTCATTTCCAATTTCAAATACATCTTATTTTGTATTTCTATCGGCTCAGGGCAGCTTACTATAAATAAAGCCCTCTCCCTTCCCCACCTAATTGTCCCCCTTTCCCCCCACCAGATGTAGGAATCGGAGACGGTGGAGCTCCCCTTTTTCCTCCCCCCAACCAAAGGCTTGGTATGAAAAATTTGGAAGGGGGGTAATTGAAAAAAACAAAACAAAAAACAGTTCTGTGCATGTTATGAATGAACACAACATTGCCTAGTTCTGCACTTAGGGGGAAAAAATGGGAAGGTAGATTTCGGTTAGGTATCAGGAAAAGCTTCCTAACAGTAACAGCTGTTTGGCAACGGAACAGGTTGTATAGGCAGGTTGTAGACATCATTGGAGGTTTTTTAAATAAAGCAGCCCAGGGAGCCAACTGTTGGGGATGTTGTAGCTGTCGTCATTCTGCATCCAAGCAGGGGTTGGACTAAGTGACCTTTGGAGGTCACATCTAACCCAGACATTCTATACACTAAATAATGCTTATTATCCTAGTGTTACTATTATAACTAGCTCTTACTATTGTTCCAAGCCCCAAAAGGATAGAACCATGTTTGTTTTGATAGATTAATTTGTTTGACCTGTTTTCCCCCCCCAAAAAAAATTTGGGGGGGGGTTGTTTTTCTGTGGCTTTCCCCATGTTCCCCTTCCCCTCCTTTGTCCATTCTAGACTGGAAGCCCCTTGGGGCAGGGTCCCATTTCTAATAATAATTTTTCGGACCAGGAATGCTAGAGAGGTGCCTCTGATATGAAAGTTTTAAGAGTAGCCTTGAATTTTCAACCTGTTATTCAAGCACGGACATCTGAGAGCTATTTATATCATTGGACGGCGTTCCATCTCCAACAGGCACTTATCTTATTTAGGTGTGGTGTTAACCCAGCCGCTCTGACAGAAGGGCGGATTCCCAGAGAAAGCAGGATACGCTTGTTATGTGATATGAAGGAAATTGAAGATACTAACCGTATTATTCTTCACTGTTCTGCTTACAATGAGCTTCGGAGAACTTAAACTTTTCATGAGAAGCCTCACAAAATTTTTCTAGTTGGGAAAGGCGCATTGCTGACATAATACCACCCAACTGTTCCAAGACCTTTAGCCTAATCCAGTCCAGCAATTCCAGCTCTGTACCATTGGCTGCAAGAAACAGTTCAATGTCACCCCTTCCCTGGCATAAACAGACTCCCATACGAGATCAGTTGTATCAATACAGTGGATGTTTGCATGCAGAAGGCAGCTTCCAAAGTTGGCAGATCTACTGGATGCATGCAACCCCCACACCACAGAAGAGTCCGACACACAATCCAGAACACGGACAAGGTGTGAGCGGCTGAGGAGATCCTGGTGTTAGGCAGAGGTGCAAGAAACCAGGACCATCCCTGCAAATCATCCGGCAGCCATTTCCCTGTGATCAGTCACTACACGTACGAGCGGATCAACAGCGGAGAGAACAGGTTTTAGTAACTGGTGGTTTTGTCCGATATACCAATTCTGAGCTCAATTAGTCTTAAGGATCTTCCTCAGTGACCACCAGTGAATCCTGCCGAAATCAGGTCACTTCTAGAACCGACTCATTCGGGTAAGGCCCCAGGGGGAGATGGAATTCCTAGTGATATTTCATTGAATAAAATTGATTGGTGGCTTCCTATTTGCAGTCTGTTTGATGTCATACATTTATTTTATTTAATAATTTTATACCCCACCCGTTCTGCAAAGCAGCTCAGGGCTGCTTACACTTAAGACAAAAGTCTAACATAAAATACCAATATAAAACCACATGGTGAAGCCACAAAAACAAACATAAAACAAAAGCAAAAAATTGTAGTGGTTTAGTCCCAGCTGGACGGAATATTAGTATAATTATTCCAAACTTTTAAAAAGGTGAGAGCTCCCATCTAATTACAGGCCAATTAGTTTAATCAGTGCAATAGCCAAATTATAGGTCTGCTTTTTATTAAGCAAATTGGAGGTCTGGGCGGAAGTAGCTAGTTATTTTCCAGAGGAGCAGACTGGATTTTGTGCAGGTCATTCGACTCGATCATTGCTTCACTCTGTCGGGTGCTGGATCGACCCCTGCGGTCATCTGGGGGCGCCCTGCTCGAGGTCCCTCCAGTCTTCCCGGGGGCCACGCAGGGGAGGACATTCTTGGTGGACGCACCACAGCTGTGAACTCCCTTCCGGTGGAGGTCTGGTTGGCCCTGGATTTCCCCTCTTTTCGGAGAAGTTGTAAGACCTGGCTCTTTGCAAGGCATTTGGGTGAGGGGATGGAGGGGTTTTTTGGGGGTATGGGGTTATTTCCTTTTCCTCCTTTTAGTTTTAATGTTGTTTTATGAATTGTAAGTCTCCCCGAGCTGCCTGTGGCAGGAGGGGCAGGGTAGTAAGAATTTGAAATATATATATATATATTTTATTTTTTTTAAGTGATGTGATCAATACATTAGGATAAGAAGGGAGGCTCTTTTCTTGTCCTTTGCAGATTTCAGGTCTGCCTTTGATCTCGTAGATAAAAGCCTTGTATGGAACAAACTATCTCCAACTAATTTCTCTTGTACACTTGTCTATATTCAAATACAATGCTGAGAATTAGATTTACAATTGAAAGGGCACTTATCTGATAATACACCTACCACCAACGGGGTGAAACAAGGGTGTGTCCTGGCCCCATTTCTTTTTAATTTCTTTATAAATGGAATTGTTATGGAACTTGCTGGTGATTTGTATTAGAGAGCAGAATCGAGAGACGCTTGCTCTATGCGGATATGGTTCGTGTGTCAAATGCTAGACTGGGATTGAAGACTCCTGGAATGCTTGGGGTTTTTTTTTTGTAAGACTAATCATCCTAAAATCAATTAGCAAAACACTAATCTTGTTGTGGCTAAGAGTCCTTGTAAATTTAATTGGGTCCTTGATAATACCAGGCTTGACCAAATACAGTTTTACTGCTTTGGGGGGGGGGGATTGACTTTTTCTGCTACTGGATCCTGCATAAAGCATGCAGAATTTATTAAATTAAAAATGGACCAATCTATTGGGGGGGCTTGTCAAATTCTGGAGGATGGGTGGGATGGGGGGAGCTTATAACTCCTGCCTAGGGGCAAACTGGAGCTTTTTCAAGATCGTTTCTTATGTGCGATACTATCTGTACCAAAGAATACTCCAGCTAGTCTTGTGAGACTTGAAACTGGTGTTTTGCCAGTTGCAGTAAAGCTTGATTTGGCCCATGTTTCTAACGGGTTGAGAATGAGGGGGCGTGTCTGAAGACAGGCTTCCTCATCTCTGCCTTACTGAATTTACATCCTCCACTGTTATGTCTCAGGGGTATAAGAAATTTATTCTACTTTTGAGAATGACGGGCAATCTATGGAGGCATTAGGGCATATGCCTAATTCTAAGATAAATTTGTGATCCATAGACAGTTGGCAGATCGGCCTATTTCAGTGGATATAAGGAAAATTACCAGTTTAATATCTGCTCCACTACATCTTTTAAAAAAAAAAAAAAACCACGTTCCTGGGTTGGAACTTTGTCAGTTTTGGACAATCCTGTTCTAAGAGCTTTAACCCTTCTTAGATTTAACCTTATCCCCTCCAGGGTGTTGTCTGGGAGACGGAAAGGGCTTCCATATTCCCTTAGATTGTGTAGCTGCAATCTTGTACAGGTTGAAAATCTCCTACATTTATTATTCTATTGCCCGTATACTGATGTGTGGCACCAGAAATTTTTGATTCAAGTAATAAAGAATAAGACCCACTGGTCGTCTCAACAATTATTAGTTTTTCTGGCTACATCCAAAGATGCTGATTTTATCAGAAATTTTGCTAAAAAGACTCTTGCTTTGATTAAAAAGGAGCAAAGATGCCCTGGAAGTGTAGGGATGGCCTTGGTCGATGGTGATTCTCCACCATCCATCTTGCGTTTAGTTTTCTAGTTTATTCCTTTTGTGCCGTATTTGGTTGTGTTATTTTATTTTGTTTTTGTTATTTTATATTTCTTTCATATCTTTACTTTTTAATGAGTAAATTTGCTTTTGATATGCTTAATAAGTTTATTATGAATTGATTTTATTTTGTTATAATGGCTCATGTGGTTTGCCTTTGTAAATTTCTACAAATGGATCTTGCAAGCTTTGTTTTTCAAGTTTTGACCTTTGGTTATTACTTTATTATTATTATTTTATTAACTGGTGGTTTATTGACGAGTCAAGGAGAAGGGAAGTGACCTCTTAATCTGGTATTCACTTGGCCACACCAGAGAGCTACCAGCAGCTGCATCAGAGCAACGTCTGAATGCAGGAAGGCACAAGGTTTCCAACGAACCGTGTGGGCTGCTTCCAAGAAGCTTTACTCAGCGTTACCAAGCATGATTTACAGGGAGGGCTTTACAGCACTGCAAAGAGAGAGACAGGCCAGATCAGGTGGACGTAGGAGGTAATAGCAAGGCCAGAGAGCAGAAACCAGTACACAGAACACACAGCAAGAATAGCGTCCCCTGATCTTTGCAAGAGGAGACTGGCAGGGATGGGGTGGTTAATGCTAGCAGTAGGACTTTACAACCCTAGCCTGCTCTCTAAAAGGCACATTCAGGGTATGTTTCCACAAACAGCTAAAATTGAATTATGAAGTCTTTACCTTGCGTGTGTTATCATTCATACAAAGCATCAGAGATGCTTTTTTTCAGCTATCCAGCCTGCATAAGCTACACCCTTATTTATCCCTGGCTGACCTTGCTACAGGACCCACGCCCTAGTGGCTATGAAGCTCGATTATTGCTCTTTTTCTATGGGCGACCAACGGTGCTTCTCCATTGCTTGCAGCTTCCTCAGAATGCGGTAGTAGGATGCTCACTGGACTGGGCAGCTGCAATTGCATTACGCCTACCCCGCGTCTTCTGAATTAGCTGCCTGTAGAGCGATGGGCTGAGTTTAACATTGCCCCGCTGGTTTTTAGAGTCCTGAACAGTCTAGGCCTGGGTTATATTTGAGGCTTGCTCCTGAAGCCTCGCACTGATGGGTATCTGTGCTCAGAAACCACCCGCTGTTTGGGGGTCCCGCCATCGTGCCTTAAATCGGCAGGCGATCGGGCCTTTGCTGTGGCGGGCCCCTCTGTGCGGCACTCACTCCCCCTGCACATCTGTATCAGTTCCTCCCGCCTTGCCTTCAAGAAACGCCTGAACACTTTTGTTCTAGGTCAACTTCTGGTTCCCCTTGATGTTTTCCTTTTTACCTTCCCCTTTTAAAAACTGTTTAAAATAGATTTTATATTGTATTATCACATTTGTTTTAACGCACACCAAGCACCATTTGGCAGCAGGCGCGCTACAGAAACAAGAGCTACAAGTGACGGTATTCAGAAATATAGGGGGCAAAGCACGCACACCAGAAACACAAGGAAGAGGCATCCCCCTCACTTTTCAAACTGAAGCACCCTGAAATGTGAACCCTTCCCATGCTTATTTTATTTATGTCAAACTTTTAATACCAACCCCCCACCGCCATGGCAGTTCACAGGGGTGAATACACACATAACACAAAATATATTAGAAAGTTTTGGGACCCACTGGTGGGCCGGGGGGGGAGGAATATGTACACTTTAAAAAAAAAAAAAAAAAA
>QEPC01005437.1:274672-286734 GCA_003113815.1 Sphenodon punctatus | reverse complement strand
AGCCAAGCACGTGCATCTGAGACCTTGCATCTTTGTGAATGTTACACTCCTTGTCTCTCCCTCTGTTCCCCTTCCTTCATCTCCCCCACCCCCACCCCCCGTCTCTCAGATTGTAAGCCCTAGGGAAAGGACTGTGTCTATTCAATTACTTTGTAAAGCACCAGGTACATTGCTGGTGCTATATAAATGCTTGATAATTGTAAACCGAGGTTTTTTCGATTATGGAATTTTGTTTTGTACGTGTGAATGGGCCCTTAAGCTACTACTACTAACTCACTACACTACAGCTCCAGCAGAGCTACTCAATGGGGGAAGCTCACCAACTTTGGTTCGCAAGCCTGGGGGACAGCAACACGTGGGTTTCTGTCGGATTGCTCAAACATTAAGACATGGCAACAAAATCCCAAAGTCACCAGTAGCAGCAATGAACGGGAAACAATTTTGATCCTCTCACACGGAGAGCTCAAGAATAGACCCAAGGTCTCTGCTTTGGCTTCCCAGATAGTCGATTCAGTGCCCCTACCTTGTAGAGGTGCTGGGAGGGGCAGCCGGTGGTGCTCTGCCTAGGAAGAGAACATCAGGCCCAGGAGCCAAATGTTGCCTCCAGCTAGTTTTTACATGGTCCCTTTCCAGTTCCTGGATCTAGTTTTCACCCTCAAGCACTGAAAAAGCTGAGCTCAGGATGACGGAGTAGAGGAGGACGACATTCACACAGGGATAGATTGGAGCCATATATCTGTCCCCTATGATCTGGACCCTCCTCTTCCTGAGCACATCCCATAAGCAACTCTGTGCCCAACTTCTATGTGGCTTTCTGAGTGTATAATTTTCAGAGCAGCCCTGAGGGGGAAAAGGTTCCCCACCTCTGACCTAGGGGGTGGTTGAAAGCTGCATTACAGAAGATTTTTCCTACCCCAAAAAATCAAGGGCAAGTGGGGCAGAAGAAAGAAAATTTAAAATTTGCATCCTGCCCTTTCCATAGAGTTCAAGCAGGAATTAATACAATTCATATTATGTATCACACACACACTTCCCTCACCCCTATCCCTGCCTGCTAAATGCCTAGCTGAATAAAAAGGTCTTCCATCACCTCTGAACAAAGCTCAGACTCTGGGCTTTGGCAGTTTCTAAGAGAAGGAAGTTAAGTTTCACACAGATTATATTTGTTTTTTGTTGTTTTTTTAAGTCTCGCCATGTGCATGTCAAAACATACATTAGCAACATGATCTGAGCAGAGTTACCGACTCGTTTGAAGAATTCCATTTCAAAAGCTGCCGTGTTTCTGCAAAAATATAGTTTTCTAGTACACCAAGGCAGCGTTTTGTGTCCCCCCCCCGGGTGCTGTTTCACACAAAGCTTTGTGGCAAACCCTCAACTCTGGAAGGCAACAGCTGAGCCAGCAGGCCTACTCATTAAACAAGCAATACGTTCTCCAAGGCGTCTTACTGCAAGGTCAACCCAAGGACAAGGCAGCTGTGAGAGCCAGCACTGATGAGGCCCCTCCACTCCCAACTATTCCCCGAGGGGAAGGGGGCAGCATCTGTGCTCACCAGCCAAGATCAATTCAAGACGTTATCGAGGTACGTTCAGGAAACGTTTACCCTGGGCAAGTTACATCCAAGGTAGTTTGCACAGGAGCAAAATCGTTTCCTGTAGTGGCTTCACCCAAGGGGCAAGTTACCCCCCTTTGCTCCATGTTGGGGAATAGGAGCAGCCAAAAACCACACACACAACCCCGGGTTGATTATCGCACACTTAACGGCCCACCCCTGCTTTAGCTCCATCACACTGCTGGTCAGAGCCCCTGAGACAAAAATGAGGGCTAGGTCAGGGACAAACCTAGGCCTGCACCAGCCTGGGCCCCGTGCCCAGGGGCAGCAGCCCCCCAGTCTAGGTTCTTCCCCGGTGCCCTGAATCACCTAGCCGCAGGCTGCGACAACGCTGCTCAGCCTGCTGCCCACTTTGCCAGCCACAGCTTGGGCTGCGCAAATATGCACATTAAGTTACTCAAATTAGGCCCTGCACCAATACTTCACCCATGGTCCTGCAAACCCTGGGACTGGCTAGGCTCAGAGCCCAAGCTCCTGGCCCCACTAGGACTCTACGGTCTCTTGTGCTGGCTTCTGGACCATAGTCGAACTGGGCTTCTGGAATAGGACCTGCAACAAGAAGAGTGCTGGCTGGCAAGTTCCCAAGACGAGACAACAGCAAACCACCTAAATAGTTCCATTTCTTGCTCCTCAAAAGGTCTGTATGCAAAAATATCCACCACAAGTTGGGTGGGATTCAGAGAGCCCTCCAGCTCAGGCTGAGCCAGCAGCATACTGAATGCAAGAGTAGGCTCAGTACACAACCTACTGGGAAAAGTGTTAGAGAGGGAGCTAAGTCTCCCAATACTGGCTTTTACCCTTTAGCCCCCCCACCTACCTCCCTCCCTTTGTAACCAAGGCCACATTTGACAAACCATTAATTTGATGGAGTTGGGTCTTACTTCTGTTGATTTGAATGCTTCAGGAGTAAAACAGAAGTAAAGCACTGTTCTTCAGGAGTAGAAACAGTAGGTACTCCTGGAAGAGTCAGGAGTACCTCATCCCCTTGGCTTTGTATTTTGAAGGAACCATTTGTGTGAACCGACCTCAGTTCAGTGCAAGGGTAGTGACCTCAGTTCAGTTATCCTTGCGTCTCTGCTAAGGTGGAAACTGATGCCGTACTACTTTGCTTTACACTGTCTGAACAAGTGAACACTACACGCAAGGGGAGTAGTTACTTCAATTTAATCAGACTGATAGTTATTTCTGTTTACTTTCGTTCATCAGGTCATGGCCTAAGTCAAGCATGTACGGCTGCAAATTCTTAATATCACAAGTGTCCCCCTTCTTCATCCTAGACTGGAAGATGCTCAGGGCATGGACCCTTCTCTAATCACGGCTGGCCAGTGTCGGGAGCATTGCTGGGGCAGTGTAAATAAGTCTAAAACTCATTTCGTATATAAGTAATTGACAGGGTTTCTTCTCATTTTAAGAGGAGCAAAAATTTGATTCCCTTTGAATCTCATGTGCAGTTCTGGTTGTCCCCATCTCAAAAAAGATTTGAGCAGAACTGGAAAAGGTGCAGGAGAAAGGCAACAAAAATGATCAAGGGCTTGGAACGGCTTCCGTACGAGGAGAGGCTCAATAGGTTGGGGCTCTTCAGCTTGGAGAAGAGACGATAGAGGGGATAGGATAGACGTTTATAAAATCATGAGCGGTACAGAACAAGGGGAGTTATTTACCTCCTCCAATAGCACTAAACTTAGGGGGCACTCCATGAAACTGGCAGCAGATTTAACACAAATAAAACATTTTTCCCCCCCACTCACACAATTCACTTGTGAAATTTCTTGCTAGAGGAGGTGATCAAGGCCAGTAGCATAGTTAACTGGGTAAAAAAAATGGATTGGATAAGTTCTTGGAGGATAGATCCACCACTAATTGCTGTTAGCCAAGAAGCACTACTAGGCATATGCAGCACTTTACAGTCACAGATTTTTCAGAGATGGGCTCCTGCCCAGTGGGCTTACAATCTAAGATGGACAAAGGTGAGGGGAACAGACCGACCCATTTTACAGATGGGGAACTGAGGCTGAGGGGTCATGACTTGCCCGAGACCACCCAGTGAGTTCATGGCTAGGGCGGGATTTGAATCCCTCCATTATAACCTGTTGGATATTTCTCCGACGTGACCAAGATTGGCCACTGTCAGACAAGATGCTGGGCTCAGTGGACTATTGGTCTGACTCAGTCTGGCACCAACTATGTTCTCTACAAACAAGTCACATCGAACAAGTGTCCAAAAGCAGGATCGGCTGCACAGTTAGCTGCTGATCTCAGCCTCATATGAGCTTGCATCGGTCTCACAAGCTATCATTGCTCTGAACTGGACAGAGGAAACTGCACACCCAGTCTAGCCTCCAGCCTTTCCAGCAGCGGTTATAAACTACCCCGAGTCCAAAGCTCACATGTCAGACACATTCAATGACACTAGCTGACGCGGAAAGTCGCTTAAAAAAAAAAACACAAAACAAAAAACCCAAGTTACAAGAAGAGGCACCCACATTAGACACGGTGCCAATGGAAAGGCCCCCCCATGGCTCGATCCCAAGGCTGACATTCTGCCCAGAGACTACAGCGTGCCTGACGCTTAAGTCCACAACAGCCTCTGCATTGTCTGCCTGCCTCTCTGCTTCACATGCCCAGACTCTGGAGCTTAAGGAGACGTATTAGAAGCGTGGGAATTCAATTTGGCAGGCGCATGGCCGAGCTCGGGACTGGGACACCAGGGGTTAAAGCAGACTAGCGTCATGGGGTGGCATCAGAGTGACCGCACCTGCAGCCAGAGCACGAGGCAGTTTTGAGGAGTGCCAGAGAGGCTTTGCAGAGCTTGCTGGACTTCAGCAGCATGGCTGAGCCTCTAGGCATTCCTTGCCACATTCTAGGGGGCTATTCATGATTGAGATAGCCGTTTCAGAATTCAAAAACCTTTCCAGGCCTTTTTCTAGCTCGCCTCTGCAACAACCTGTGAGGAAGGTCATTATTACGTCCATTTTACAGATGGTGAACTGAGGCTGAAAGACCGCAACTTGCCCAAGGCAAGGGACTTCATGGTTAAGATGGATTGGAACACTAGTCTCTCGGGTCTAAGTCCAACACCTTCAGTCAGGGTGGAGCAACATTTCCCTCCTAGGAAAATCAGTACAAGCTCCAAGGGGCGTAGAGGAAGTGGAGGGTGAGGGTGGCTCTCTGATGCTGTCCCACAGCACTGGAACTCCCTTCCCCTGGAAATTCACCAAAGCTCAAGCCCGAGCCTCTTCACAAGGCAAAGACAGACTTATTTGTCCGGACGGCTTTCAGTGGGAGGGGGAAGAGGCGGTTTTAACTGAAATTTTATATGGATTCATTTTTATTGCTTTTTAAAAAATATTTCTGTATGTTTGTCAGCTGCCCCAAGCCTGTGGGAAAAGGCAGGATACAATTTTAAAAAAAAACCAGTTTAAAAGGGGTACTCGGGGGGAGAAGGACGGTCCAGATCATAAATCTATGCCACCGACCTGTCCCCTAGGCTTGCATGCAGGCCCTCATCTCTTCTTTACCCCGAGCTCAGTCTTTTAGTGCTTGGGGGGTGGGGGTGTAAAAGCACTCCATCAAGGGACTCAAATTAGCCATGGGCCACATTTAGTCCTCAAGCCTGAGACGCCCCATCCTGCCAGCCTTAATCACTAGATTACCCTGGCTCTACTAAATCAATGGAGAATAAACTGGGCTTCCTGGCCTTGGAATACAAAGGTGGTGGAACGCCCGCTTCCCCAAAACAGAAGCACGAGTAACCATGCTCTTCACAAGTACCAAGCAGGGGCAGACCCCCCAATCTCAATTAAAGACAGTCCCATTGTCTTGTCCCTCAGCCCACCACGTACTGAGGCAAGCAGTTCCTCAAGTTACTGCAAAATCCCAGGATGAGGAGGGGCTTCAGTAGCGTCAGGGATTAACGACACCTAACCCATCCCAGTTGGGATCTCGGATAACAAGTTGGGGAGGGGAGGGCTCACAAATCCTTCAGGCCAGCTCCCTCTGCTCCAAGGAAAAAGGACCGTATCTAGGGGCCGGAAGCCTTTTCCCTACAGTCCTCCTCTGGCTCAAAAGCACATCGGGACCAACCTGACCCGGATTCGGATGCCACCAGACTTTCCAAAGTCCAATCCTCATGGAACTGGGGGAGGGGGGGCACACTCCTGGACCACTGTGATGTCACCGAGCTCTGCAGAGAGGAAGCCTCCCGTCCACGGGGAGCTCAGTCCGAGGGGCTTGGCCTAGGACTCCTGAATCAACTGGAGCCCAATGAGCTAGTCAAGCTCAACTCAGTCTGTCGAGTTCTACTCGACCCTCTAGGGGAGACAGGTTAGCGCAAGCTCTATGGGTGGAGAGGGTGTTTAAGGGATATGTTGAGGATGGGTGGAGGAAGAGTAGGGAATGAATCCATTCCCCACACTTGAGTGCATGCCATTACCTCTCCCTTCCCCTGACTTCACTTGGGGTGTGAGGGGAGGGACTGGATCCACAGGACGGAGGTTTGAGACACCACACGTGCTCGGTTGGAAATGAGGAATGAACCATGTGAGGGATCACTCCATGTAGGCACTGTTTTGTGGCATTCGGTGCTCGGGTCAATTGCCCTGACTATGGCAGATATTCGCACTCATCCCCAGATAGAGACTATCCAATTCCTTCCTCCTTGGCTAGGAGATGAAGCCTCCCAGAGCTGAGCCATTACTTAGCCCAAGTTCTCCCCAACCAAGACCTGGAAGGGATTGTCGAGGAATATAGTCCAATCCCCTGCTTAGATGCAGAAGTTGCAGCTGCAGAAGTTGAAGCTGCCCAGGTTCTGTCTGAAAACCTCCTTAAGCAACTGGTTCCATTGCCACACAACTCACTGTGAGGAACCATTTCCTTGTATTTAACCACAGTCTTACTGCAACTGGAGCCCACGATTTCTAGTCCTGCCCTCTGCACCAAATCAGGCTTTATTTAGGCTTAACCATAAGTTACCACCACACAAATACCATAAAACGTAACAAAACAAGAAGCCCTAAAAATCCATATCAAATTACTTAAATAAAACCCTCCATATATACATAAAAACACAATATAAACCTAGTTACAAACAATAGTTAAACTATAGAATGAGCCACTGCAAGATGAACTACTAATATATAATTACTCTCCCAGATTGGTACCATGATCCTCTTCCAAGCACAAAATTAAGAAAATTTGTCCTTCTGACAGACGCTTTAGCCCGAAAACTCGCAACTGCCAAAGTTATGTTGGGGTCTTTGTCTTCGAGAATAACATGCCCTAAATTAATAAGAGATCTCCCTGGATATTTGTTCAAGTGGGGGGATATAAATACCGAGTTCTTAGCTTAGCATACAGTTGACATTCAAACAAAATATGCTCGACTGATTTTATCGTTAATCCATCAAATGGACATAAACAAAGACTATACTCGATGTTATGATGTCTACCCCCTAGAACGCTAGTAGGTAGTGAATTTAGCCGTGCACATAGAAAGAATTGTTTAAGGCAAAACGATGTCTCTCTTGACAAATGAGGCCATGAGTCTTTGATCTGGAATCAATTGGACATGATTTCGCAGAAAACATACTGCCCTTACCGTTGCCACTGCTTGTTGTCTACCGATATCTCAAAATCTTTGGTTGACTTCAAAACTTATTAAAGGAAAGGGCTTATTTGAAAAGCCTAATCCAATCAGATATCTATCAATTTCTGCCAACCATGGATTATGGAAGGATTCCTCCCTAAGAGCCAAAAATAGGGGGTTAGAAGAGTCCCAGATCTTACAAAGTTTGAGGGCATTTCTTCTTGCTACCATTTTCCCAGCTGCCCTGGCCCAACTCTAGTCTAATGGCTTCAGTAAGGGTTCCCTTTTAGATATTTGAAGACTGCCATCANTTATCGTTAATCCATCAAATGGACATAAACAAAGACTATACTCGATGTTATGATGTCTACCCCCTAGAACGCTAGTAGGTAGTGAATTTAGCCGTGCACATAGAAAGAATTGTTTAAGGCAAAACGATGTCTCTCTTGACAAATGAGGCCATGAGTCTTTGATCTGGAATCAATTGGACATGATTTCGCAGAAAACATACTGCCCTTACCGTTGCCACTGCTTGTTGTCTACCGATATCTCAAAATCTTTGGTTGACTTCAAAACTTATTAAAGGAAAGGGCTTATTTGAAAAGCCTAATCCAATCAGATATCTATCAATTTCTGCCAACCATGGATTATGGAAGGATTCCTCCCTAAGAGCCAAAAATAGGGGGTTAGAAGAGTCCCAGATCTTACAAAGTTTGAGGGCATTTCTTCTTGCTACCATTTTCCCAGCTGCCCTGGCCCAACTCTAGTCTAATGGCTTCAGTAAGGGTTCCCTTTTAGATATTTGAAGACTGCCATCATGTCTCCCCTTAATAGATTGTAAGCTCTTGGGCAGGGACCGTGTCCATCTTATTTTTTGTAAAGCATCAGGTACATCGCTGGTGCTATATAAATGCTTATTATAATAATAACATTATTATTATTATTATTATTATTATTAATAACAACAATAATATTATTAATAACAACAGCCAGCTGCTTCCAACCTTTCCTCATGAGACTTGCTTTCCAGACCCTTTTACCAACTTTGTCACCCTCCTCTGAACCCGCTCAGATTAGTCAATGCCCTTCTTAAAAATGAGGTGCCCAAAATTAGTGCCCAGCTCACAGCTTCAAATACAGACCCGAGGTTTACTGCAGAACCAGAGGAATGCCGTTTAAATTGCTATACTGACATGGAGTTAATATAGGGCTCCTCACTTGAAGCAAATCCGCTAGAAGAGTCAGCACTGTCCTAGGCACACCCATAATTGAGGTTCTGCCTCGCTGGGAACAGGCCACAGAGGTGCTGCTGCATGTCTGTCACAGATCAAGGGAAAAAACTGCCGTTTGAAGCGATTTCTCTACAGTGTCCCAGACTCCTGTGAAGTGTGTCTGCCAGAAATGCTGCCTTTGCATAATACACAGTCATGCCAGTGCGTGAAGGTGAGACTGCAGCCACTGCGTTCTGCAAAACAACCTCTAGTCCCCACCCACCACCTTCCTCCTCCTTCAGCAAGCTCTTGGAAGGAATATCAAGGCTACGTTTATATTGTTCATTTGAGCCTTGGGTTCCCCCTTATTGTTTAAATGCAGCCCTTCCTAAAATTCCCTCTAATGTGAACATTTGCATATTATATAACTCTATTACACACACGTTCTTTTGCTCAGTCCCCAATTCCTCAGACTTGTCCTGTGCCTGATGAAGGGTCCTGTGTGGCCTGAAAGCTTGCATGCCCTCGCCAACGGAAGTCAGTCTGATAAAAGATCATCCAAGCTATTTCTCTTTCTTGCACATTTAAGACCCATTTTGGCAAAAGCCATAAATTACATTTGAGACAAACACGGTAGCCACCGTCTCTAGAGAGCCAGATATTCCAGCCACAGATCCCCTGTGACCTTTGGGGGGGGGATTTTCAAGATGGGGGTACAAGCAGTTGTGAATTTGCATCTTACTCCCACCAACATCTGCGCTCCTAGACGCTTCATTCTTTCCACCAACCCTCTGATCCCTCTAAAGTAAGGAATTCGGATAGGCCCAGTTTGGGGCACATCATTTTAAGACAGACTGACAAATTGGAACAGTTTCAGAAGAGGTTAACGAAGATGATAGAGGGTCTGGAAAGCAAGTTTTGTGAGGAAAGGCTGAAGGAATGGAGTAATGGATTAGCAAAATCCAAATCGCCTCTACTCCATCCTTGCCCTCCTCAATCGCTCTGCTGCTTTAGACACTGTTAACCGCTCTCTCTTACTCGACTCCCTCCGCTCCCTTGGAGTCCATGGATCAGTCCTCAATTGGTTCTCTTCCTACATCTCTGACCGATCCTTCAATGTGTCTCTTGCTGGTGCCGCCTCTATTTCTCTTCCCCTCTCAGTTGGAGTTCCCCAAGGTTCTGCCCTGGGCCCTCTTCTCTTCTCTCTATACACCCAGTCCCTAGGCCAACTCCTCTAATCTCATTGCTTCCAGTACCATCTGTACACGGATACCCAACGCTCTCTCTACACACCCCTCTCCCCCCTCTCTCCAGTCTCGCCTCATTAACTGCCTCTCTGACATTTCTGCCTGCATATCTCATTGTCAGCTCAAACTTAACATGGCTAAAACCGAACTCCTCATCTTCCCCCTCTAATCCTTCCTCTCTTCCTTCTCCATTTTCATTGATGAGGTCAACATTCCAGCCCATCCCTCAGGCACGTAGCCTAGGGTTCATCTTTGACTCCTCCCTCTCCTTTAAACCTCAGATTTATTCTGTTGCCAAATCCTGTCACTTCTCTCTGCACAACATTGCTAAGGTCCATCCTTGCCTCACCGTTTCCTCTGCTAAAACCCTTGTCCATGCTCTGGTCATCTCTCGCCTCAACTATTGCAACCTCCTTCTCACTGGCCTTCCTCGCTCTCACCTTGCTCCTCTCATTTCTGCTCATAACTCTGCTGCCAAGGTCATCCACCTTGCCCACCACTTTGACCACGTACAGCCCCTCCTCTCCTCTCTCCACTGGTCCCCTCTTCCTGAACACATTCTGCACAAACGTTTGGTTTTTCCCTACAAAGCTCTTCGTAGTCTGGCTCCCCCCTATCTCTCACCACTCGTTTCCTGCAACACTCCTGTCCAGGAGCTCCTCCTCCTCTCCCACCAGCCTGGCCTGCTCACAGCTCCCCTGCTCTTCAAAATGCATCTGCCCCTTTTCCCTGGCAGCCCCCCAAGCCTGGAACTCCCTCCCTGAACACATTCGCTCGGCTTCCTCCCTCCAAATCCCTTCTCAAAGCCTCTCTCTTCCGTCAAGCTTTCCCTGGCTCATTTCCCTCGCCCCCTTGCTGACTTATCCTGAATCGTACCTTGTGTAATCACCCCTTTGTAACTAAGCCAAGAGCATGCAGCCGAGACCTCATGAGTTCAGGTACGTATCCTTCTCTTCCTCGGTTTCTTTCCCCACCCCCCTTGTCTCTCTTAGATTGTAGGCCCACTGGGGCAGAGACCGTGTCTCTTTCTTACAGCTGTAAAGTGCCAGGTACATTGCTGGCACTCTATAAATGCTTACTAATAATAAAATAATAGTAGTACTCTGTTTAGCCCAGCAAAGGGAATGCTGAGTAGACACACAAAAGCAGCCTTCAGATATCTCAAGGGCTGCTACCAAGAAGATGGCAAGGAACTGTTCTGCCTGGCTACAGAGGGCAGGATGGGAAACTTACAGGAAGGCAGATTTTGGCTGATTTCAACAGCAAGAGCTGTGCGGCAATGGAACACGTTGCCTAGGGAGGCTGTCGACGCCATCGCTGGAGGTTTTCAAGCGGAGGCAGGACAGCCAGCTGTTGGGGACGTTGTAGCTGTTGTCGTTCTGCACCCAAGCAGGGGGCTGGAGTAAGTGACCCTCAAGGTCCCATCCATCTATAATACGACAGAGTTTACAAACTGCAGTTTGGGACCCCAAGTCAGGTCACGCCTTCTGGAGGCAAAGCCACAATCCTGGTAGATCCCCAGATACACTTGGTCTGTGTTTGAACTACTTTGTCTTCATCTCTGTATGGAGATGTTATTGGACCACTATATAGCTCAGACTCCTTGCATGCCTGAAGGAGAGCTGGAAGCGGCCTTACAGCTTGCATGCACATCAACAGATGTTGGTTCAATAGAAAAAAAACCCTCATCCAAACGATTTTGTCCCTGTTTGTGACTAACAGCAACCACGCACTTTCAAAGCAGAAAAGCAAAGTGTTTGGAAAGTGCTGAACTAGGAGCTGTTCCTTAAATCCACAAACAGAACGATGACAAGGGGTCAATCAAGACTCTGAACACATTTGCCCCAATACTTGGCATTTCCAGCCACACTGTTAATGCTGCTGCAGCAGCAACATCATAAACAGACACACAATGTTTAGCTAGTGGGCAATAGGCAGAGTGCATCTCTAGTGGTTTAATCAAGAGAAGCTGGCTGCTTCTGTAGCTCTGGTGATAGAGCTTTGGAAAGGAAACCTTAAAAAGGTAGAGGGTTCAAGTCTGGCTTATGCGAGATGTTGCATGTGCTTGACCGATTTCATTCTTTAAATCAGGAGTAGACAGTTTGTGTGAGCCACATGTCAACCTCAAACTATCTACCGACTGCTGGATGCAGCACTCCAGGCCCCTTTCAGAGGATTCCAGTCCTAGGGTACATTGGCAACTGGTCTCGGTCTCAGGAGGGGAGAGGAGCACTCCCCTTTAGAGACAGCCTTTGCCCCATGACTGGAGGAAGTACTCTTCAGAGAGGCTCCCTGGGTTGCCAGTCCCATTCTCCTCCCCAGAGGTGATCTCCTTGGGGCTGATCTTGAAGTAGGTCACAGTCGGTCTCTTGGCCACCTCAGCTTTAAATAATTTTGGGGAAAAAAAAAA
>QEPC01005437.1:193469-218337 GCA_003113815.1 Sphenodon punctatus | reverse complement strand
TGCCTGGCGTAGATCAGCTCAAGTTGCTCTTAAATGCCAGGAAGTTTTCCCTAGCCAGGACCATTTGTGTCATAAAAATGGCCGTATTTTGAATTATAATTTGGTCAGAGCTATCCAGCAAAAAAGCAAGAATTGCTAATTCTGCCCGACCCGGGAGCTTTTCCAAATGTTCTTTCAAATACTTCTCCCTAAGGCTGTCATAAAGGTGGCAGTGAAGCAACATATGCCCAACAGTTTCCACTGCCTGCTGATCAAACGGGCAAAGCCTTAAAGCAAAAGGAGTACCTGCCACCTGCCCCTCCATAACTTGAGAAGGCAGAGCATTACAACAGGCCACCAGGATTAGGTTTTTTCCCCTAACTGGAACTTGTGCCTGGAGATAATTGGCCATCAGCCCTAGGTCCGGGATGAGTGAGGGGTACAATGACATGTGGGGAGAAGCTGCAATTATGCCTATTTCCCTTTGTCTGTACATGTCCCGTGCCCTGGTTTTAACCTCCCTGGCAAGAGCTGCTGGCGGCTTGTGTGCCAAGTATTCTAACGATAGCCCCATGGACGGCAAAAGATCTTGTATACAAGCCTGCCAAGGGCTACAGAATCCATCTAACCCTATTGCACACAATAGCCCCAAAGAATGAGTGTCGGTTATTCTGCACCACAACCCAAAGGCACGTTCTATGGCGATTTGATGCCAGCTAAGCTGGCCACATTCTGCTCTAATCGCCGCGTAGGGCGTGCCTCTGGGTGCGTGCAGAAGGGCCCGTAAGAACCCTGCCTGCGTTGAATTTAGTTTGTGGGCACAAAGTGGGGGCCAAAGTTCGGCCCCATACAATACCTGGGCCTGTACCTTGGCATTGTAAGTCTGCATGGCTGGCAGGACAGCTGACCTACCTCCTCGCGTGAAGAAGCCCAAAAGTGCTCGGGAAGGGCTCTTTGCGGTCAGAATGGCCCGTTGAACGTGGCAATTCCACTTTGCGGATTGGTGGAACAATAGGCCCAGATATCGGTAACTAGGGACCTGCTGGGACTTTTGTCCCATAATATCCCAGATGTACTTCCTCCTCTTGGCGGAAAATACCACCACCTTTGATTTCGAGATGTTAATAGTAAGTTTCTTTGCCCTGCAGAATGTTGTAAATGCCGCTATCTGCCGTTTCAAACCTACTTGTGTTTGGGAGAGGAGAACTACGTCGTCTGCGTATAGGAGACACCCTACCGTTTTGTCCGCTATTTTTGGTGGAAAAAACCTTGGGGCCGTCATTGTTTTTAAAAAGAGATTTTCAAGCTTTTTGAGATGAGAAATGGAATGGAAATGTTTAACATATCGTAGTATCCCTCCTCCACTGCAGATGGTAGTCTGCACGATAAAGAGGTGTTCCTGAGCTTACAGAGAATCTTTGCCACTTAGAGACGATGCTGGTGGCTGCCTGGTTGAGGAAAGAACTCCTCTGAAGCCAGACTACCCACAAAGCAGAAGGACTGGGAGATGTGATGTATTAAACAGCAAAGCTACTTGCTGTCCCTCTTTCTGACACCTCTGAAAGGACAGGTCTAGCCTTTGCAGTCATTCAAACCTTAAATTCCCAGTGACAATGTGTAGGAGAGGTGTCTGTCATGGCTTTGTACCCTTTCCTCATAGCCCCAGTTCCCGGGAACCCTGGTTCTCCTCCCTCAGGGGACTTTCTAGGTTCTGACGTTAAGCTGACCACAATCCTCCTGGTGTGGTGGGGAGAGGGAAACCGCAGCAGGGAGTCTAAAGTGCGGGTCGGCTGTGCAGGATGCTAGTGTCTCTTTCTCCCCTTGTGCTTGGGCTAAATGGTCCATGCTGGAATGTGGGTGGAACGGGAAGAGTTGGGAGCTGGAATCCAGGCACCCGCTGCTTGTCTGGGCTAGGAATGCAGCGTGACGGATGATGTGCAGAAGCGGTAGGGGGGCCTGTTATACAGTCTGCACCCTGCAGACTAGAAGCGATACTAACTAGGGAGGCTAGATAGGATTCCTCCCCAATAGGAGTCGAAGGGGAACTTGCATGTATTAGTATAACTGGCTTGCTCTTAGCTTTAAAGGGCTACATCGTTCAGACTATGGCAGTTTCTAGGGGGAAGTGCGATATCTGCTCTCTCTCCCCCCTACTGTTTCTATTCCCAGTCTGCAGCCATTTCCATGAAAGAGCAACTCCAGGTTGGTGAACCTTGCCCGTAAAGGGTTAAACCGGGCAGCCCAGGCTTCCATTAAAGTCAATGGTGACCAAAAGTGGGGGAGAGGAAGGGGGCACTTCAGAGCAAATGCAACCCCTTAGAATAGTGAGTGGGGTGTCATTTGAAAGAGGGGGTCGCCCTGAACGAAGCAACGCCATTCCCACAACGATCCTCCCGCTACAGCTGGAGATAATAAAAAAGACCCAAAGCTGTGGGGTGGCTGTTTATAGCCATGTCTACTTCAAGGTGGCCCTGCCCCTTCTCTCTGGGTAGGGAAGAGACGCACTGCTGCCCGCCGGAGCGGGGAGAGACGCACTGCTGCCCGCCGGAGGGGGGAGAAAGGAACCCTGCTCACGTCTGGCATTAACTAGGTTAGGTTTAGGGAAGGTTATTGAATGGGTGGTGGCTCAGCGGCTTCAGGGGCATCTGGATCGGGTCAGTTTTCTTGATTCTTCGCAGTCTGGCTTTCGTCCTGGGTCTGGCACGGAGACTGCACTTGTGGCTTTGGTTGACGACCTGCGACATGAATTAGATCAGGACAGATCATCTCTTTTAATTCTATTAGATCTGTCGGCATCATCTGATACCATTGATCACGAGCTGTTGGTGACCCGGCTGTAGGACCGGGCCGCATTGGGGGCGGAATTGTTCTTGAATGGTTTCGCTCGTAGATTCAATTAACTTTGAATCATTCATAACTTTATATTGGCTTACTGGATCCACTTCACATTTTGCATATATCTCCCTGCCCCCTAAAACAACACAAAATACAATTATGACACTACTACTTCAAGCTGTTTAATTTGTAGGGTCATTTCAAAATTTTGGTCTCTAACATGGAAGTGTCCCCTACCTTTAACTATTATGACCCCAGCTAGCACAACTCCCCGTGTGGGAAATTGGCACTACAAGGAGATTTCCCTCCCTTAGGTTACACTGCTACCAGCCCAGCCCCCTTTCCATGTCTTAACATGTCTGGGTCACCGAGGAGTCATCCATCCCCCTGGACCTCACCCCATCATCATTGAACTGAAGGATTATGATGTAGGCCAGCCTCCTGCCATTAAGCAGGAACCACAGTAACCACCCCAAGCATGGACAGAGAACAACCTTGCCCAGCCATCAGCCCTGGGGAAACCAACCACCCAGACAAGTTTCACCTGCAAACTTACAGGATGGAAAGATGGGGAATCTGCCGTTTCCCCTTCCTGGTGTAGACACACCCCTTTCCCAAGTGCCATAATAGCCCTGTGCTTGGAAAAAGGGGCATGACGACGGTTGAAAGAGACCGGGCAAAGCTCCTGAACCCTGTGAATGTGCTGGTGATCTGGGGATTCCCCTCAAGAGAAGGCTAGTGAAGAAATAGTGGGATTTGAAGGGTGTGTGGGGACCAGCTTCTCAGAGGTCACCTCTAGGGATGAGAGTGGGTTCGGGTAGATCTCCTGAGGATCAAGTGGATCACATGCACCATATATTCTGCCCACTCTGACCCAGAATGTTGCAGTTGCCCTGTCTTGGACACCCCTGACTCAATGGATTATCCTGCAATGGATCGAACAGAATTCCAGGGGTCAAAAAGTCTCTTGCTGGAGGAACCTTTGAGACGCCCAATGTCTCATCAGCTGCGCGTGGACTATTGGAATCAAAACCAACCCCCTCCCCCAACGATCATGCAGTACAGCAGGTTGATGGGCCCTTTGTAAATGGAAGCATCCCCCAAACCAGGTGGCTGGAATCTGCTCAGACCCTTTATGCTAATCCTTTTGGGGCCCCGGCAGGTGGCAGCACCTGCTTCCTGGCTCCTGATGAGCCTGGCCTGAGAAAACACCATTGTGCTAACGCTCTCCCCCTCCCCTCTCATTGCAGGTGCGCACACAGGACATGGGGGGCTATTCTACCTCGCTTGAATTCACCCGTGCTGTGATGGGAGCTCTGAGCGAGTAGGTCATCATGCTGCCGTCCTAGCACAGACAGCTCTGCTCTGTTTTGCATGGTAATCTATTGCTTATTATTGCTTCCGTCTAGCCACAAAGGCCTCTCTTCAGCAGTTAATAAAGCAGGCAGCTGGCTGAGTCACCCCATGCACCAGGGGCTGTAGAACACAAGGGGGTGCCGTCTCTACTCATTTCTCCCATTCCCCAGCCTGCCCTGTTGCTCTGGTCAATGCTAAGCTCCTTGGCATTAAGTGTCAATTTTGGGTTGCAAACAGAAGGGCTTCTCCCCCCCACACAGCTTGGCAAAAATCTCCCTCTACCTCCAGTGCTGGGGGAGCAAGGAGGGAAACAGGGTGACTCCCGTCCAAGGAGAGCCTCAGTGCACCCCAAGTTGTTACAAGTTTCCCCAGGTAGGGGCAGCCGCTGCAGCAGATTCCTATACCATGGAGTCAGCACGCCAAGCAGAAACATGGCCTCATGCTCCCCTTGGTTAAATAGCAGGGTAAAATTCCTGACCGTAGAACAAGCTGCCTAGGACGATCTTGGGCTCTCCAGTGCTGGAGGTTTCCAGAGGTTGATAGTGTAGCGGTGGGTCATTCTGCATCCATGCAGGGGGGCTGGGCATGATCAGGGGTTCTTAAACGGGCTCAGTTCAGGTGCCTCCACTCTTGTGTGTAGTTTTGTACCCCCCCTCCCCATTACCGACCCCTTCCCGGGAGAGAGGAGGTGGCAGCGGGTACAGGAAAGAGAGAAAAAGATGAATGGGGGGTGGGGAAGCATGTGGGGGGGAGAGGAGGTCACAGCCCTTGGCCACCCTCAAGCCAGCAGAAACAGCAGCAGAGGCTCCGGGTATGGAGGTGGCACCCCCACGCATATGGACTTTAGTAATAGAAACATAGAGTTGGAAGGTGAGCTCAGAGGTCATCTAGTCCAGCCCCCTGCCTGGCCAGGGGTTAAATAAAACCTCTAGCATAGGAGAGCCCACCCCCACCCCAGGCAGTGTCTATTCCACTGTCAAACAGCTCTTTCCCATAGGAAGTTCTTAACCAAAATCTGCTTTTCTGTCATTTGAGCCCATTATTTCTAGCCTTGCCATCAGGGGAAAGTGAAAACAAGCCTTTGCCATCCTCTCTGTGACAGCCCTTGCAGTAGTGGAAGACCACAATTATGTCTCCCCTTAGTCTTCTCCAGGCTAAACACACCCAGCTCCTCCAGCTTTTCCTCCGAGGACTTTGTTTTCCAGACCATCTTTGTCACCCACTTCTGAACCCATTCCATTATGTCAGTGTCCTTTTTGAAGTGCAGCACCCAGCCCTGGACACAGTACTCCAGATGTTTGATCAATGCAGGATAGACTGGAACTATTTACTTCTTGTGAGTTGTTAATGATGCTTGTTAATGAAGCCTAAACTTGCATTGACCTTGTTTGCAGCAAGTGCAGAACTTTACATTTATCTCTACTGAACTTCATTAGTTTCAGCTCAATTTTCCAACTTATCAAGATCATTTTGAATTCAGTCTTTGAAAGGTGTTAGCTGTAAGTTTAACAAGCATTCCCTCTGCTCCCTCATCCAAGTCATTAAATAAAGATGAGCAGTACTGGGCAGCACCTCACTCAACCCCTCCCTTCAGATTGATGAGGAGCCAGTCATGAGCAGGCTGGAGTACGGTTCTTTAACCAGCTGTAAATCCACCCAATTGTATTATCTAGTGTACATTTGACCAGTTTGTGAACAAGGATATCATGGGGGAACTTTGTCAAATGCTTTCCAAAAATCAGTATATTTTACATCCACAGCATTCCCATGATCCACTAAACTAGTAGCTCCCTCCAAAAAAAGGAGACTAAAGATTAGTCTAATTTCACACATTACGAAATGGGCTATTATAACAACTGGAGAGAATACCAAGTATTATTCCACAATGCACCGTTCCTTTTTTACGCTGCGAGATCTTGGATCATTGTAAGAGCCACCACTGGCAACCCATGATCTTGCAGCATAGACGGGGCATAGTGCATTCACATGTTATAATTCTGTTTTTGTAATACCTGGTTATTATCTTGTTATTATAATAGCCCATTTTGTAATGTGTGAAAGCAGCCTTATACTTGACAAACGCATGCTGCCTTCTAGTAATCACTGCGCATGGGGCTCAGTCTCCCACACACCACTGCCGCATGCTGTAAGGCCGGGCTGATCATGGGGCTGGATGAGACGTTGCTACAGCAAACCCACCCCCATTCCTGTAGGTTTTAGACTATGCCCCCAGCCCTTAACACCCCCCACAGCGGCAGGGGGGCCATTCAATTGTTCCAGGGCAAAGGACTTCCGGGGCTAGTTCTCTTTTTTGGTGGGGGCAAGCTCAGCCACAAGGACATCCCTCTTGTCTGAGAAGGTGGGGAAAGAGTCCCTCCATGCTGGCTGCTGTGCGCCCACCGTCACTAAGTGCCACTGCTGAGAATCAAGAATGTGGATGCTGTCCCTTTGACCACACTGGCAGCTGCCACGCAGCCTGCATTCAGAACATGAGGGGTATGGTTTATACTCCGGATAGTCGGAACACCAGGTGTAGTTCCAGCACACCGCCACTAGGAGGCGTTCGCAAGCTTCCAGTGCTCTTCCCGCCCAAATCTCAGTTTTCCTTCTGCCTCACCCGTAGCAGGCGGCTTTTTCTTTTCACTCCTGGGGAAGTGGGGGGGGGGGGGAGAGAGATAACGAAAGTAAAGAACACCACAGGAAGCCTGAGGCTTCAGGCTTTGCTGCCGGCCGCGGCTTGCGGGACCTGCCTGGGCGCAGCCCTGGTCTGCCTTTTCCTTCTGCTGGGCCGACTAAGAACGGACCCAGGCAGCTTTTGCAGGGGGGCCTCAGGGATGGCGGAGACTGCGAAGACACAGAGGGGTTCATCCCACGCCCAGCCCGCACCGCCTGAGCAGCGGGCAGCTGAAGCGGCGGCAACTGGCCAGGACAACGCACACGCTTCTGGAGCAGTTTCCCAGGTTGATGAGTACAAGCGGGAGGGCCCCCGTCCGCTGAAGACGTGCGGCAGCTAGAGACTATGCAGCAAATGCTGTGGACCCTCACAGAGCTGAAGTCCCAAGCAGCCAGGTCGAAAATGGAAAAGGAGGAGTGGAGCCTACTTTTCTTATGGTAGCCCCCTCAACTCCCCGCTGTCTGGTCCATCTTTCTGGGATGAATTCCAGGACGTGACACCAGCCGATGCTGTGGAGACCCTGGGGTCAGTTAGGGCCACTAATTGTGAATTAGATCCTTGCCCGTCCTGGCTGGTGAAAGCCTCCACGGAGATACTGGGGTCAGTACTGGCAGGAATTGTCAATGCGTCCTTTCGGCAGGGGAGTTTGTCCCCCGGTCTCAAGGAGGCGGTGGTGCGCCCCCTGTTGAAGAAGTCATCTATGGATGTGGACGCACTTGCCAGTTACCGACCCATGTCTAACCGTCCCTTTTTAGGGAAGCATCGGCTCACCTGGACAGCATCGGTTTTCTCGACCCTTTTCAATCAGGGTTTCGGCCCGGCCGTGGTACAGAGACGGCGTTGGTGGCCTTGCTAAATGATCTCCACCGGGAGATGGACGCAGGACATTCAACATCACTGGTCCTGCTAGATCTCTCGGCTGCGTTTGATACAGTGGACCATGGGCTGCTGTTGAGACGGTTGCGTGACCTGGGGGGTCTGGATGGGACCACCCTTGGTTGGTTCCAGTCATTCCTCTTGGGGAGGACCCAGTGGGTTGTGTTGGGAGCAGAAACATCTAGCTCCCGGCCCCTGGACTGTGGCGTTCCGCAAGGTTCAATCTTGTTTCCTTTATTATTTAATGTATATTTGCAGCCCTTGGGGGAGATCGTGAGAGGGTTTGGTGTGCGGTGCCACCAATACGCTGATGATACCCAACTTTACCTCTCTTTTTCAGCCGACCCAGGCCCTGCCGTCTCCGTGCTATCTCAGTGTTTGGAGGCCATGGCGATTTGGTTATGGCAGAGCAGACAGGCTCAATCCCGATAAGACAGAGGCAATGGTGGTGGGCCGGGGAGGTGGTGCCCCCTCTTGTGGAGGGGGTGCACCCCTCCATGGCTCAGCAGGTTCAGAGTCTGGGGGTATTACTGGACACGTTTCTCCGTCTAGATCAGCAGGTGCATGTGGTGGTGAAGGTGGCTTTCTGCCAGCTGTATCTGGTGCGGAGGCTGCGCCTTTATATCTCCAGACCCGACCTGGTCACTTTGATCCATGCCTTCACCACCTCGAGGCTGGACTACTGTAACACGCTCTACGTGGGGCTTCCCTTGACGCTGGCCCAGAGATTGCAGCTAGTACAGAATGCAGCGGCCCATCTCCTAACAGGGACAGGCCGACGAGAGCACATAACACTGGTGCTCTGTGCGCTGCACTGGCTGCCTGTAATGTGCTGAGCCAAGTTCAAGGTGTTGACGTTGGTCTATAAAGCCCTGTACGGTCTTAGACCTGGATACCTCAGGGACCGCCTCACACTCCATGACTCAGGACGGACTCTCCGGTCCACCAGGGGCACCTTCTTGGAGGTCCCCTGTGTAAAGCAGGGGGCCACAATGAAGAGGGCATTCTCGGTGACTGGGCCCCAGTTGTGGAACTCCCTCCCAGAGGAAGCATGACTGGGCCCGAGTCTGCTGGCCTTCCGTCAGGCCTGCAAGACATGGCTGTTCTCCCAGGCCTTCGGAGACAGGGAGGGGAGGGTGAGCTAAATTTCTGTATGGGGGTATTTTAAAATTGCTTTAATAATATTTGTGTAGTTTTATATTTTTTATATTGTGATAAATTGTTGGAAGCCGCCCTGATATGCCGTAGGCATAGGGGGCAGCATATAAATTGAATAAAAAATATAAATAAATAAATTCAAGGGGCGGCCCAAGTGGGCTGGCAAGGGCAAGCACAAGAGTTCCCGGGCGCACATCTCTCCCCCACCCCCCACGAGTCATGCCCTGTTGGGATCCTCCTCGGACGATGAAGGGGGTCGCCAGGCTCAGTCCTCGGGGGCAGAGTCCTTGAGTTCCTCTTTATCCGGAGACGCGAGAGGGTTCGGGGTGCGATGTCACCAGTATGCTGATGATACTCAGCTGTACCTCTCGTTTTCTACTGACCCAGACCCTGCTGTCTCGGTGCTATCCCAGTGTTTGGAGGCCGTGGCGGATTGGATGCGGCGGAGCAGACTGAGGCTCAACCCAGATAAGACGGAGGTGATGGTGGTGGGGAGGGCGAAGGGGGTGGTGGCCCCCCTGGTTGGGGGGGTTTGCCCCCCTGTAGCTCAGCAGGTCCGGAGTCTGGGGGTCATATTGGACGCAGACCTGCGGCTGGAGCGGCAGGTGGAGGCAGTCGCTAAGGCTGCCTTCCGCCAGCTTTATCTGGTACGTAGGCTGCGTCCGTATGTCTCTGGCCCGGACCTGGCCTCCCTCATCCATGCCTTCGTCACCTCGCGGCTCGACTACTGCAACGCGCTCTACGTGGGGCTTCCCTTGTTCTTGGCCCGGAGGCTGCAGCTGGTGCAGAATGCGGCGGCTCGTCTTCTTACGGGGACGGGTCGCCGGGAGCACATTACACCGGTGCTCCGAGCGCTGCACTGGCTGCCGATAGTGTGCCGGGCCAAGTTCAAGGTCCTAGTGATGATCTATAAAGCCCTATACGGCCTTGGCCCCTCTTACCTTAGGGACCGCCTCGCCCTTCGCGCCCCGGAACGGCTCCTGCGGTCTGCCGGGGGTGCCCTCCTGGAGGTCCCCCGTGTTAAGCGGGGGGCCACGATGGAGCGAGCATTCTCGGTGGTAGGGCCGCGGCTGTGGAACTCCCTTCCGGAGGAAGCTCGCCTGGCCCCAAGCCTTTTGACATTTCGGCGGAACTGTAAGACCTGGCTGTTTGCCCAGGCCTTTGGGAGGGGGGGGGGGGGGGGTGATTTTTAATCCCCCACCGATGTATTTATTTATTATTGGACTCTGCCCTGTTTTATTGGTATATTTTATATTTGTATTTTAATTGTTTTAACTGTTTTATTGTTGTTAGCCGCCCCGAGCTGCATTGCAGGATGGGGCGGGATAGAAATCCATAAAATAAATAAATAAAATAAAATAAATCCTCCCCACACCCAGCCAAACGCAAACAACAAAGTCTGCTCCCAAAGGGAGCCTAGTGTCTCCAGTTCCAGACTCAGACGTGGAACTGGAGACACTAGGCTCAGGCGAGGACAGGGAACCAGTCCAGCTGAGGAGACCCTGCCCCACTCCTCTGAGGATCTCGATAGGGAGCTCCCGTTTCCGCAAGCCCACAAGATGCTGAGCAGAGCTGAGCGAGTACTCTGCATCAAGCAGAAACAGCGCACAAAGAGGGAGTCAGACTCTTCTTCTGAGTCCTCTGACAGGGACTACCTACCCAGACTGAGCGCGGGGTCCAGAGTTTCCAGACTCGATTATAAATTTGAGGGGCTCATAAAGGAGCAATGGAGGCAGCCTACCAAGCCCGTCAAGCTATCCAGGGCTTAGGCAGAGCTATGTGAGTTCCATAGATCCTGCTCTACTATCTTTATGGTGCCTAAGATTGACGCTGCAGCTGTGTCTCTGGCATGGCAATCTATTTCTCTCCGAAGGCGATGTATTGCCTAGGGATCCTACAGACAAAGGGGTGGAGACTGGCCTTCGAAGGAACTTCGAGTGCCTTTCCAATCTTCTGCGAATGTCAATTACACCCTCGTACGCTTCTTGTGCTATCCTGAAATGGTTTCACATTAGCAAGGACAAGGAAGTGACTGATGCGGAAGCAGATAAGCTAGCGGAAGATATATCCATGGCTCATTCCTTTTTAGTGGACTCATCCCTCGACTCTGTTCTGTGGGCGGCCAGGGGCATGGCGGCTAATGTGGCAGCCAGAAGGCACCTTTGGCTCCATTCCTGGAGAGCGGATGCACATGCCAGGAGTCTCTTGGTGAATAGTCAGTTCAAAAGGAGCAAAGCTTTTTGGCTCAGCTCTTGATAGGGCACTCAGGCAGGCGGCCTCAGCCAAGGAGAAGACGTTGCTTAGCCAGCTACAATCTACTAAATCCTTTTTTCATTCCTTCAACAGGTCCTTTTCTGGACAACGTAGGGACTATGGCCCCTCCCGGCCCTGGAACTTTTCGGCGCAAGCCAGAGGGTCAAAAAGGTAGAGGGTTTCGTCCCCAACCCTACCAACAACCTTGGTAGGAGGGGTCCTTCCCAGATTCCTGATGCCCTTTCATCTCTCGATCTCAAACCCATCGCCCTGGGGGAGGGGGAAGGCTGCAACGGTTTTCAGACAGGTAGCAGCAATCCACCTCCGACAGATGGGTGAAGGACACTGTTGCCAGAGGCTACTCCATCGAGTTCGCACATCGGCCCAGGGAGTCCTTCCGGTCTTCTCCCAAATCTAGGAACTCCATCAAACATTCAGCGATGCTAGCAGAGATCCAGAGGCTTCTGGATCTACGAGCCATCGAGCCTGTCCCACCATCAGAAGGATTTACGGGACTCTATTCAGTCTTCTTGGTTCAAAAGACAGGAGGTCACAGGGGAATTCTGGACCTGAAGAGGCTGAACAAGTCTCTGAAGTATCAGCGGTTCAAGATGGAGACAGTGGCCTCCAGTTGCATGGTCATACGTTCCAACCAGTGGCTAGCTTCCCTGGACCTGAAGGACACGTACTTGCATGTGCCCATCCTTCCGGCCCACAGAAGGTGGCTTCATTTCTTTTACCACGTATGTCATTGTCAATACCGTGTTCTACCATTCGGCCTGTCCTCCTTTCCCCGTACCTTCAACAAGGGGTTTATTGCCCTAGTGGCCAACATGAGGCTCCAAAAGATCGCAGTTTTCCCATATCTGGACGATCTGCTGATATGAGCCAACTCGAAGGAGGAGGCCACGTCACATGTGCAAACCACCCTTTCATACCTTCAGTATCATGGCTTCGTGATCAGCAGGGAAAAAAGCCAGCTGTCTCCCACTCAGCGCATTCTCCATCTGGGAATAATCAGACAGTGAGGCACAGGGTGTTTGTACCAGAGGACAGGCAATACAAGATCCGCCGATACTGCCGGAAGGCCCGACGGTCACGGTCGGTTCCTCTGACACACGCTCCTGGGTCTGATGGTTTCCTGGTTCCCACATCTGCAATGGGCGAGATTCCACGCAAGACCATTGCAGGGATTTCTGCTCCCCTGGCTTCACCTCATCATGATCAAGGCACCAAAGCATCTAAGCCTGGACAAGCTTACAGCAGAATCCCTATGTTGGTGGGCGGATCCAGATCGGTTTTCAGAGGGAAGTCCTTTACAGGACCTGCCCAGGCAAACCCTGAGAACAGACGCCAGCCTCACGGGCTGGGGAGCCCATGCCAATGAATGGGCAGTTCAGGGTCACTGGAGGCAGAAAGACCTTCATCACAGCATCAACTGGCTCGAACTGAAGACAGTCCGGCTCGCTCTCCAAAGCACTCAGACATCAGCACCTCTTAGTATTCTCAGACAACGACAACAGTGGCGTATATCAACAATCAGGGAGGTTCCAGATCTCCAGCCCTCCATCTAGAGGCCACTCTTCTCTTACAGTGGGCAGAAATCCATCTGGCATCCCTGATAGCCCGCCATATCAAGGGGAAAGACAACGAGACAGCGGACCAATCTAAGTCGCATGGAGGCAGACCCGGGAGAGTGGAGGCTCGGCCAGACAATCTTCGAGCGAGTGGTCCGGAGATTCGGCAAACCCCACCTGGATCTCTTTCCTTCACAGGTGAACACCAAACTCGCTCTTTTCCTGTCCAGACCCTTCTGCAGGGCAGCACTGGGGATGGACGCTCTCGCGCACGAGTGGCCTGTAGGCCTCCTTTATGCCTTCCCTCCGCTCCTGGGGCGAATTCTGGCAAAATGCAGGCAGGGCAATCACAGTCTAATTCTGGCCTCGCAGGCCTTGGTTTGCGGATCTCTTGGAGATGTCAGACGGTTGCTTCTGGAGGCTCCCGCAGATTCCAGACCTGCTCAGGCAGGAACCCTTGATCCACAACAACCCGACCTTCCTCAAACTGGCCGCCTGGCCCTTGAATCTGGGGCCTTAAGAACTCTAGGCTATTTGGATTCAGTTATTCACACTCTCACAGCAGCCAAGAGAGATTCGACCGAGAGAATTTATCAATCTTCATCGAACTAGTTTGTCAAATGGTGTAGGGAACAAGGTTGTTCCCCTCAATCTCCCACTACATTAGATCTTGCAATTCCTTCAGAAGGGTTTAGATATTGGGCTTAAGCCCCCTACCTGAACTCAACAACTCACAGCCATTGATTCTACCTTATCTTCCCCAGAAAAAGAGAGGCTCTCGTCTCATCCTCATATTCGGAGATTTCTGAGAGGGGCTCGTCAGCTAGCACCACCAGTGGTCCATAGATTCCCAACCTGGAGTCTGAATTTAGTCAACGCACTTACTCAGCCTGTTTGACCCTCTTTCTTCTGAGGTCTCTATTTTCTGTCTTTGAAAGTTACTTTCCTCATTACCATTACGTCAGCAAGGCTAGTTTCTGAACTTGGGGCGCTTTCCATGGATCCTGCCCTCTGTAGCTTTAGGCGGGAGTCTCTCCAGCTTGACCCTTCCTTCATCCCCAAAGTCAGTTCCTGTTTTCACCTGGCTCAAAAGCTGGTGCTTCCCTCCTTTTGTCCCAGGCCCAGTCACCACTTTGAAAGGAGATGGCATATGCTAGACGTGCGCAGAGCCCTTAAGATTTACATCCATAGGACAGCATCCTTTAGACGATCCTCAGCACTCCTCGTTTACTACTCCCCTAGCTACAAAGGGAAAAAGTAATCTAAAACCAACATTTCTAACTGGGTGGCGGGGTGCATTAAGGAATGCCTACAAGGCCGCCAACATTCCCCCTCCCTTGGGGGTAGTAGCTCACGCCACCCGAGGGATGGCGGCATCCTGGGCTTTCAAGGTTTTGGGCCCCCTATATGGATATGCAAGGCAGCAGCGTGGAGGACAATCCACACGCCACTATAAACTGGACCTTTTTGACTCTGCAGAGGCAGCGTTTGGCCGCAGGGTACTCCAGGCGGTGTTGCCAGCTGATTGTGTAGCCTCTCTGGCCTGTGTCTCTCCGCAGTCCAACCTTAGGCTCCCCCCCAATTTTTTCTCTCTGCCTTCAGTTAGCTCACACTGCTATGAACCTCCCAGTGTCCCAACCATCTGGACTATAAACCATAGAAGGAACAATTGGGTCTCTTACCTTGGAATTGTTCTTCTGTGGTTTATATGGGAGGATGGTCAGCCCTCCCAGAAGGAGCCTAAGTCTGGCACAATTTGGGTCCTGTCACATCTGGGGGTTTATGGAGTTATTATTAGATTGTAAGCCCTCAGATTGTAAGCCCTATGGGCAGGGACCGTGTCTATTTTATTACTTTGTAAAGTGCCAGGTACACTGCTGGCGCTATATAAATGTTTGTTAATAATAATTATAAACATTTGTATAGCACCAGCCGTGTACCTGGTGCTTTACAGAAGATACAGACGCGGTCCCTACCTACAGCTTACAATCTAAAAAGACGAGGAGGGGGGGCAAAGGTAAGACAAGGGAGAAGCAAACGAACATGCAAGTGGCTGCAAAGTCTCAGGTGCGTATGCTTGGCTTGGTTACAATTAGGCAGGAGTCTGCAGAGGGGGGCAGATTGGGGGGGGAACAACTAGCAGGCATTGGGAAAGGCAGCACGGAAGAAGTGGGTCTTGAGGAGGGTTTTGAAGGTGTGGAGAGAGGGGGCAAGGTGGATGTTGGCAGGGAAGAAGTTCCAGGCATTGGGGGCAGCGAGGGAGAAGGGACGAAGGCGCTTAGGGGAGCATGGGAGACGAGGGAGGACAGAGGAAGACCGGAGAGCGCGTGCAGGAGTGCATAAGGAGATTAGGGCTGAGAGGTAGAGGGAGCTTGGCTGTGAAGTTAAAGGTGAATACCAGGAGTTTAAACCGGATGCATTCAGGAAGGGGGAGCCAGTGGAGGAGAGGCTGCACGTGGTCAAAGCGACGGGCTGAGTGAATGACGTTTGTTCCCTTTAAGGGTTCATCTATTTTCTAGGCCCTCTAGGGGCGGCCTCACTCCCTAGGTTAAGGAGGTTGTTTGTTTTGTCTTGTTCTGTGTTCTCGTTCTGTCAGTTTGCCGTCGTTTAATTTTCTGGAGTTTTCGGCTTCTTACAACTGAGATTTCGGCAGGAAGTTCTTGTGCAAGAGCATTGGAAGCTTGCGAACGCCTCCTAGTAGTGGCGTGGCGGAACTACACCGTGTCCTGACCATCCTCCCATATAAACCATAGAACAATTCCCAGGTAAGAGACCCAATTGTTCCTTCTTCACCGCAACACGCTACCTCCCAGCCTCAACCCGAGTCGTCTGCTGCTTATCCCGACGCCCCCCTCCTGGAACCTCAATCCTCTCCCCACCCCCTATTACAAGGAGCTGAGCCCCTCTTGCTGCCTTGCTTGTTTTCAGAAGGCAGGTACCTAAGCAGCGATAAAGTACTGCTTCCTACCTGTGGCCACCTTGAAAATTCATAGTGACAAGATCTTCAAGCCAGCCAGGAGTTGGGGTCTAGCGCTCTGGGTGGAGGTCCAGATCATGGATCCATCCTGTAATCTCCAAGGCAGAGCAATACCCAAATTCGGAGTGCCAAGCAAGGAGCCAAAAGGAAGAGAGCAGGAACTGGGACCAAATAAAGACAAGATGGAGGTTCCCCAGTCCCACCTCGGACACACGGGGGGTGGGAACAGAAGAGATGGATTTTGCTTCCCCTCTCCCCAGTGGCCGGCCACCACCCTAGCCAACTCTTTCCAAAATAGGGCTGTAACTACTCCTCATCCCTCTCTCAAAGAGGATTGGACCTCTTAAGTGTCGGTTCCTAGCATTTAAGCAGACATAATACATTGAAAAGACATTAGACATTTATTGTTTGTTACTCGAAGCTCCCATCTTGGGGCATGCAATTCTTATGCTCCCACCCCCCTTCAGCGACATGACCCCACAGAGCACTCGGCTACTAAAATGATGGGGCACGGGGTGCCCATTTGTACCCATCGTGCCCTGCTAAGTCCTCTAGAAACCGACAGCGAGAGGCCAGTCCGCGCTGCAACCTGCAACAGCAAGGCTGCCTCCTGAACAGCGTGGCGCTGGCTCCACCGGGCCGAGCAGCGGGAAGCCATTAGCCCCAGGACTCCCAAGGAGACTGTTGCCCAAATGCATTTAACGCAGGCTGCCCACAGCCGGGCTACATTCCAGGGCATTTGGCTGCATTGAAATGCTGGACAAAGGGCAGCAACAAGTTCATAAAGCGGGGACGAGCGGGGAGGGATGTCCTGAGCACACGTGCCCTTCAGTGTCTGTCCTGGGGGTCAACACAGATCCAACCCCCACCCCCCTTGCTCCTCCCCTAGTCATCTTCAGCCTCCACTTTGACTTTTTTCTTTTTCTTCTTCTTCTCTGCCTGGGGGGGCTCTGCAGGAGCGAGTTTCTTTTTCTTCTTGGAGGACAAGGCCTCGTCTATCAGCCCATTCTCGTCAGGGCCCGTCTCCTCCTCTTCCTGCTGCTGCCTCTTTCTCTTTTTCTTCTTCTTGGCCGGTGTCTCATTTTCCTGAAGGGGAGAGCAAAGGTGAGGGGGCTCCAGTGGCACACAGCCCTCGGCTCCCTAGCAGAGCTACAGGAGATGACCCCCACCGGGTTGCTGAAAAGACACAGCTTTCCTCCCCTCCCCGACGCTTAAAGCAGCCGCTAACTCGGCAGAACCAAGCCCCAGAGCCCAATCCATCCCTCCCTGCCGAGTCTACAGCTATCCCAGAAGCCTTTGCTGCTGTCGGTGGGAGCAGAAGCTGCAGTGTTAGCTTTAAGCACAGCGCCACCCAGCCTGGAAAGGGGGGAGACACTTCCCCTTGCAAATCATCTCCCCACCCCCAGGTCTTGGAGGGGGCCCATTTCCCAGCTGTAATGTACAAGCTAAAAGCTTGGAAAACCCGTGCCATGAGGCTGCTGTTACCTCTGCCTCCATGGTGGTCTCTAGCACAGAGTCCTCTGTTTCCTCTGCTGCGGCAGCTGCCAACGCCTCCAGCTGCTTCTTCTCCCTTTTCCTCCTTTTCTTCTCTTTCTTCTCCAGCTTCCTCTTGATCTCAGCCGCCACCTCAGAGGCCTGTCAAGAACAAAAAGGTGGCTCGATCAGCACCGACTCCCCCTTCAAACCTCCCAGGGCTTGGTCCAAGGGTTGGATCAGCCTCATTAAATCAGTTTTTGCCTCCACCAGTAGGTCAGGCTAGAGATTCACATCATGTCCAAGCCCTTCCCAGCAGGGGGCAGCACAGCCCTCCTTGCACCCAAGCTCGGCCTCTCACCTCGACCACGGCCTCCTTCATGACATCCACTTTCTTGCGGGGAGGCTCCCCCGTCTCGTAGAAAGCCAGACGCTCTTCCACCTGTTCCCGGAGCTTATCTCCAAAGACGCTCGTAGGGACCTCTGCAGAGAGATGAGCTTTAACATGGGGAACGCCTGCCTCTACCCTAGCTCACCTGCCCCGCCAGCACACTATCCTAGTGCCTCAACCTATCGAGCAGCCAGTCTCTGCTCCTTTGCCAGGACCTCAGGGCACAGAATTTACCTTCAGCCCCTCCGCCAACGCTGGATCGAGAGTTAGGGGAGCAGAGCCCCAGAATGCTAGGCATTCCCAGAACTGAACAGCGTCACCTAGTCCAGCCCCCTGCTCCAAGCAGAATATCCTCAACTACAGAATCTTGGACTCGCTGCGAGGCTGGGCTACTCCCCCTTGGTTGCACACCACAGCAGAGCTAGGCTCAGCTCCTTACGCCGTCAGGTCCGAGACTGGTACCCCAAGCCCAGAGCATCCCCCTACCTATACCCCACTGCAGGCAAAACAAGCTTCCCCCTACTGCTCCACTAGGCACAGAGGTTGCCCCCCAAATTCAGCCAGCTCCGCTCAGAAAGTAGGTGTCACCATTCACAGGGTGAAATGCTGTTGACGAAAAATATTGCCATCACTGCAGAAGCCGCCTGGAGTTTGTGTGAAGACTCTTCTCCACCCTCACCCTCCCCCCCTTCCAAGGGCTCCAGCACGTAGCCAATTCCAGCCTCACCTGAGAAGCAGTCGATGCGGGATGCGATGGTGCACTTGTTGGCCAAGTAGCGGGAGATGCGCCCCTTGTTCTTGGCTCCCGCACGCCCGATGAAAGTGGAGTGGAAAATCAAGCCATATTTGGGGGTGTTACCCCGTGTCTTCAAAGCCCTGCAGCAGGAGGGGAGGGGGGACGCCAGAGAAACTCAGTGCTCTTGTGCCAGGGGCAAGGAATGACCCCTCCACTGTGTCCCCCCTCAAACACCAAGATAGCGCCAGTCCCTCAGCTACAGCTGGCTGCCTGCCTAGCTCCGAACCCGCCCCCTCCAGCCTCCACCCTGCCAACAGGCTCCCAGCCAGGGGATCCAGCCTACACCCACCCATGCCAGAGGGGACCCTGTTGCGCACGACCTTTCCCTTCCCCCGCAACCGCCCTGGATCTATTTCACTGGCCTGAATATCTGCCAAGTTTATTTTGATTTTCACCCCGTTACCCAGCCCGCTCTGAGAATCAGGAATGTCTAACCTGCCGAGAGGGACTCCCCAGCACCCAGAGGGAAGGGAAAGCCCGGGTGGCCGCTCAGAAACTGGGACTGGTCTATCACGCACACGGTGGGGCAGTGCCCAGCCAGCGTATCAAGCCCAGGAACCTGCCATCACCACGACCACCCTGCAGCTGTACCTGAAGAGAGCTTTCTCTGCCCCCAGGATCTGCACCGTCGAGGCCGGGTACTTGGCCAGGTTGGTCAGGCTGCCGGCGTGGGAGATGAGTCTAGCACCCACCTGAGACAGAGAAACCAAGACACGGTTACACACAGATTCACGGCAGAGCCCCCCACCCCTGCCAGGGGGCGCCAGAGAGAGGACTCTAGCCTGGATTAGACATCCCAGCATGCACTGCTCTACACTCCTGGGCCCAACCTTCAGCCCCTTAGCACATGGCAATGCCAAACCCTTCCATCAAGCCCCGGCAGGCACAGATCAGCAGTGACTGGGTCTCAGCAGGGAAAACTCAGTGGATTGACAGATTTGCACCAAACATCACGTCTGTGGCCAGGGAACGTCCAGCACCTGCCCACCCCCCTCCTGAGAGCAGAGCTCCCCCACTTACCACTTCTCCTATCAGGGCAGAGAGGCTCGGCGCCACCTGACTCATCTTGGAGCGGAGATACTCCTGCAGCTCCTTGCGGTACTCGGAGAGCGAAATCACCCGCCTGGAAAAACTCGCGATGTTGATGAGGTCGATGGGGGAGATGTCCATCCCTGTAGGGACAGGAGGGAGCGTGAGGCGCATGGACAGCGCTGCCTCATCTGGACGGGACAAGACACCACCATGGAAACGGGCTGCAGAGAAGCCCCGGGGGGGCAGGCCAGAAATTTGGGCCTGATCCAGGTGTCCCCATGCCCGCAGAGCTCCATAAGGGGCGGGGCTAAAGCATTACCCAACCCTTTCCAGCACTCCACGGTCATGACGCTCGTGTGGGTGTGTCCTGGCTGAGTACGCACAACCAGCCCCATCAGCAAAGTCTCAGACAGCGCTTCGTTCACACTGACTGGGAGCTCCTGCTCCACAGCACAGGAACGAGGGAAAGGCAACAAGCTCCAAGCGGATCTAAGGCCTCTAGTTAACCTGGGCTCCCAGGCAGCTAGTGAGTTCAGGCAGCTCTGCAGGCACCGGAACTCCAAAGCTGGACTAGTTAATGCTACCACGTTGTGGAGACCAATACAACACTCTCTGTACGAGCGCTAACAGCAGATGCCTTTGCTGGGACAGCTCACTCTGCAGCTGCCTAATCAAATTCTGAAAACCTAAGAGCGGCCACACTGCGTCAGCCCCCTCTGCGCTCTTTAACGGCCCAGCCACCTGCTCTGGCTGCCTCATGTGCCACCATGTTACGGCAGAGGTCAGCCTGCTGAAAATTCCACGTTTCAGGTGGTTGTAAAAAGCAGTCACCAAGGTCAGTGGATAAACCCTCCCGAGTTCTGGAACCCCACACGTTCCATTCATCTCCAAGAGCTGACCAGCCTAACTGGCCCACCACCACGACAGACACAGGAGAGCAGCAGGCTAGACTCACTACCAGAGAATCCAACCAGAGAAGCAGGTCTTTTCCTGTAGCAGCTGCTACACCCATACAGAAAGTGTGAATGGACGCAAGAAACCCCAAGCTACCAGGCACACTCCTCCAGCTCCCCGTGTCTACAACGCACAGGTGTCTGCGGAGCCGTCACAAGCGCACTACCCTCCCCCCTGCTACTGACCCATGGACGAGCGAGAGGCATCCAAGATGGCCTGAGCTTTGGCCCCATCCATCACGATCTCCTCCATCCCCTCAAGCTTCTCCTCGCTCAGCTCCTTGCGGTTCCCGATGAACTTGGCCAGGCGGCAGTAGGTGTAGTTCTCGCTCGCGATCTTGATCAGCTCTGGGAAGTGATACCCGTACCACTCTCTGCGGGAAGCCACAGGCAGCAAGAGTCAGAAGAGGGAGGGGGAACCACACCCTGCAGCCTAAATCCCTATCCAGAACGGGCTGAGTTGGCTCAATTTCTTAGCAAAGAGGGGAGAACATTCCAGTCGGCAGAGAACAGCTGTAGCAAAACAGGGGCTGCAGAACCCACCCCAGCCCCACCATTACTGCCTGCATTTCCCTGCCCCATCATCTACACCAGGGGTGGGGAACCTCAGGCCTGGGAGCCAAATGTGACCTACTGTTAGTTTTTATGTGAGCCCCTTTCCGGTTCCTGGATCCAGCTTCTACCCCCCCTGCCCCCACCCCCCAAATCTCAGGGCGAGAGAGATGAGGGCATGCACACAAGAGGGGACAGATCCGTGACCTCCTCTTCCTTAACACACCCCTAACCCTCCTCCCCCAGCTTCTATGTGGCTCTTGGAATTTTCAAAATGGGTCCTGGTGGAGGGGGTTCCCCCCCCCTCCCCTAGCGTTATGTTTCCCTGCTAACAATCCAGCGTGGGAGACAGACAGCCCAGCCGGGGTGTATGCAGGGCAACTGATACTCTTCCTCCCCTTTTTATACAGTCAGCACCGGGTGTTGTACTGCTGCGGTAAGCACAGGGAGGCGAGGAACACCGGTGAGGAGCCCCAGCTGCTACTGGGCCAAGCCCCTCCCCACCCTGCTCACCTGACCCGCATGGAGAAGGTGTTGATGTCTTTGTCCAGCTGGTCCAACAGGCTGATTGACTGGATGATCATGTTGTCCACTCGGTTGACGTTGAATTTCACTTTGGCTCGCGAGTAACTGTGACCCAGCCCAAGCTGAGCTTTGGAGGCCGACTGGGCCGTGAGGCCTTTAACCAGGGTGTGGAAGTGCAGCCGGATCCCTGAGAAGGGAGGGGCATTGAGCAGGGGCTTGACTAGATGACCTCAGGGTCTCCCAATAGCCGCTAACAGCACAGCCCGATGCCCAGCAGAGACCCACTCCCCCAGACACCTGGGGAGGGGGGGTGGAGGAGGGAAGGAGAGCAGGGTTTGCTGCTCTGTCGGGTTGTAGCTCCTCTTCCACACTGCAACTGTCAGCGCACAAGAGCAGACCTCAACCCCCCCACCCCCTCATTTCATGGTTCCCTCTTCCAGGTAAGGAGATGTGCCACACTGCTCAGGATAGCAATTTGCCTCAAGTGCAGCGTAAGATATGGAGCAACCCTTTATAAATGGGATTGCTGCTGCACTGGCCATGTCCGGCAGAGCACCATGACATTGAGTTCAGGGTTTATCCCAAGGGCTTCGGGCAGCTTAAAATACATAAATATATAGGAAAATAAAACCCATTAAGATGCCCCACCCCAAACCGCATCCCTGACTGCCAAATAGAAACGGCTTGCATTGCCCCCGCCCGGAGGATCGACAGGCACAGACTTAAGATGAATCCTCGGGGAAGGGCATTGTTGGACACAAGGTTACCCTATGCTGGGGGAGCCCCAAAACCAGAGACTTGGGCTGAGTGCGAACCTGACCCCACTCCAGCAGGGTCAGTCAGGCACGGACCGCAGGCTCCTTACACAGATGGAGAGTGAGATCAGTGAGAACCGGAAGCCACGGACACCCAGCACCGAAGAACAGAGACCACAATCTCATTCTACACGCGCTCAACGCTTCCCCTGCACAAAGCTCAGCTCGTGATGCACAGCCATCAAGCCAAGGCCGCTAGCAGCCCCTCGGGCAGCACAAGGGCAAAGCAGCTGGCCAGGATGGAGGAAACCAGACCATCTCTTCCCTCACCTCGTGTGACCTCAGCCACAACACCCCCCGTCTGGCACGAGTAGCCCAGCTCTTCCTGGACGGCAGCCCCGATTTTGGCATCGCTGATTCCCAATACCGTTTTCTTCTTCTTAGCCGGCAAGTAGGTCTCCAGCAGCAGCCGGAGATCCTCATGGAGGATCCCTGTGCGGAGAGAGAGGAAGGTTAATGGAGACCGACACCACCAGGGGGAGCCACACCCCAGCGACACCACCAGGGGGAGCCACTCCCCTGCACTGAGCCCACACTCACCTTCTGAGATGGCATTAGCGTTCTCCAAGGCACTCTGGGCAGATTTGAAGGGGGAAAAGGCCACCAGTTTAACGATGCTGAGGAACTTGCCGATGTTCAGGACACTGTCCTCCACCTGGAAACAGAACCAGGAGAAGGGGTAAGTACCACACCTGGGAACCCTACGCCACCTACTGGCAGCAGACTGAAATGCACTTCCCTATGCTGAGCTCCTTGGGGCAGGGAACCTTTCCCCTCCCAGGAACCACTCTAAGGGCCACAGAGAAGTTGCAAGCAGGGGTGTGCTAAGACATATGCTCAGGAAGAGGGTCCAGATCCATGCCCTCATCTTTACTGCCCTACCCTACTCTGAACTCAGGCTTTCAGCACTCGGGGGGCGGGGGAAGGAACTCAAAAGGGGCCAAGTCACTAGCCTGGATTCCCCATCCCTGCGTACTGCAACCCCAACAGAGCCAGTGCAGCCTAGAAGAGAAGGTGCTGGACCTGGATCAGGGTTCAATCCCCATCTTGGCCACAAACTCCCTGGGTGAACTTGGGCAAGTCATTCTCAGCCTCAGTTCCCCATCTGTAAAATGGGAATAATGCTGACCTCCCTCACAGGGATATCGTGGAGAGGAGGGGGGACTAGACAAAGGACTAAAACACTCTGAACATGCCAGACACCATGATCAAAGCGCTGCGGGACGTAGAACTCCGCAGTGGCAGCTGCCCCCTTCACGTGGATTAGGGCCACACTACAAACCCCTTGCCTACAGGCCTCCCACGGGCTGGGTGTGTCTGAGCGCTCAGAAACAGCTTGACATCACTGGCTTCAGGGGATTGACAGATTTCAGATGTTCATCACTGCGCTGCAGACAAACCTCACCCCCCACTCTGCACAGGCTCGGTCCAGAGCCACCAGCTTCTCCAAGGGAATCCTTCACTCCCACAGAATACAGAGCCAGCGGGAATAATCTAGAAACGCCACGGACAAGTCACAAGCCACCTACCCAGGAGAAGCCCGGCGCGGTTTGTGAACTGTGGCCAGAGCCCCAGTGTGCCAGGGAGAATTAAACAGACTGCCTGGAGACCCAGGCAACCTCCTATGAGGGGCACTGGCCACACATTTAGTGGGTTTGATTTAGGGCCGATTTTTCCAGCGTCCGGGTCCATATTCCCCACGGCAGCCCCATACGCGCTCTAATTTGCTGCCATCTGAAGTCAGAGAGAATAATAAAGTCTCCTGGGTTTTCTCACACGAAAAAAGCCCCTGGGAACCGCTGTCCTCGCCCTGTTACGGGCGCATTCACCCTGGGACAGAACCGATGCACCTTCTTCCCACAAGGGATTTAGCACCATTGTTAAGCCTCCGTTTTCGCCCCAATAACTGCAAATATTTCTGACAACAATTACGTTTGTTTACAAGTCACTAACGAAGGATCCCACAAGCGAATCGATTCATACGGGTAAAAGGAGGAAGCAGTAGGATGAGTTTTTCATCTCCTGTGAGCGTGCCCTGACTCGTTCGGGGCCGGGCTCTTGTATCGCAGGCACCGGAAACGCCGGTGACCCCGAGGCACGGGCAGCAGCTAGAATGAAACATGGAGAAGCCCCGCTCCTCGCTCTCCCCCCAGGACAGGGCTTCAAGTTGCTCCTTCCCGTTTCCTCTCCCTGGGCTCGGGCAATGGGGGCGGGCGCAGGGAACCTCCGATTGCCGAGATCTGGGGCAGCCACGTTTCCCCCGTGTCGGAGCAGCGGAACGGGAAGGCTCCCCGGCCAGTTCACCAGGGAGGCAGCAAGCCGAGCTCGCCGAGCCAGGGACAGAACTGGCCCCAGGCCGCCCCCATAAATACAAGGGCAAATCCCCGTCCGAGCTCGCTGTTCCTAGGGGCGCGTCCTTGCAGGATCCAGCGTCTCTTAACGGGGCCTGGGAAACACTCTCCTCCCCAGCGACCCCCCCCCCGTCTGTGCAGGGGGCAGCCGCCCTGCAGCCCCGGCGTCCGCACCCCGCTCACCTGGGGCAACAGGAGCCCGATCTCCTCCACCTCCTTCAGGGCGAAGAGCGCGTACCCGGCCGCGTGCTCGAACAGAACGTGCAGCAGCACCTGGGGGGGGGGGGGGGGGGGG
>QEPC01005437.1:144807-179133 GCA_003113815.1 Sphenodon punctatus | reverse complement strand
GGGGGGGGGGGGGGGGGGCCCTCCGCAGGAAGGCATGCAATACTGTACCTCGCTGCTGTTCCTCTGCAGGGCAAGGAAAGGAGGGAAGTGGAGGAGAGACAAGAAGGAGCAGAATTAAAGGCCGAGGAGCAGGTTCAAGGCGAGACACAGGGCTGGAACATGGCCCTGTCATACCCAGAGCACTCCCCCCGGCTGCTCAGCTAACTCCTCTGGCCAGAGCAAGGTCTGATGGGAAGCAGCAGCTGGATTCACCTTGGCCACATGTTTCATCAATTGTGAATTCTGCTCATGGCAAACGACACAGCCCTGCGCCCATCAGCCGCTAGGAAGTGACGGGTTTCCTTACCAAGGGGACAGAGGCACCCTGGCCCTTACATCCAAGTCTGGCCACATCTCGGGCTGGATTTGAGAGGTGCTGAACACTGATGCCTCCCATTGCTTTCAATGGGATCGGTGCCCACAAAGAGCCATCATTAGGCAGCTTCAGAGCTGCAAGAGGAGAAGGCAGGGTGGGGAGATTTTGGCCTCTCAAAGGCCGCTTTGAAAAGCAGTACAAGCTCCGGGCGGGTGTTTAGGATGGGCAGCTCCTACGCCAAGGCCAAGAGCATGTTGAGAAATCTACCCGCGTGAGCGTGGAAGTCAGGCCCCTGGGAGGAGGGTAGGCGAGGAGAACGGGGAAGAAGAGGCTGCAGGGAGGAAGCAGAGGAGAACACAGCCCAGACCCTCCGTCAGCTCCGATCCTTGGGGGAGAAGTCAGAACACCGTGTGCTGCTTCGGACGTCAGCAGCTGGTCACCTTCCCCATGGGACCCAGAACCACACACGACACCCCCAAACTGGAGAGGCATCTCCTTGCCTGGCAAGGGTAGGCACCCCCATTTCCGTCAATGCACCATGAACCCTAGGCTGCACGACAAAGACACTCGCATCCCAGAGACACGCTCCCCTCCAATTCCCCCGCCTGCTTGGCTGGGCCGGCACTGGAGGCGAGCAGACCGGCCCTTCAGAACAGAGAGATTTAGGAAGGCTCCCTGCCCCCTCTCTCCATTGGCAGCATCACTCACTCTACCCTCCCCCCCTTCTTCCCAGTACAGCTGCCCTGAACTAGATCTAAACCATTAGCTGAGCTCTGTGTATTCGTATCCTCACCACACGGACCAGCCAGCCATCATTCTCCATGTAACCAAGCCAAGCGCATGCACCTGGGACCTCGCATCCTCATGAATGTTACACTCCTTGTCTCTCCCTCTGTTCCACTTCCTTCGTCTCTCTGCCCCCCGCCCCTCTCAGATTGTAAGCGCTAGGGCAGGGACCGTGTCTATTCCATTACTTTGTAAAGCACCAGGTGCATTGCTGGTGCTATCTAAATGCTTGCTAATAATCATAGATTCCAAGATGGTGGCCTCTCTCCAAGTTTGACTCCCCCCTTCTCTTTGTGCTCGGCAGGCACTTTAGCTGCAGCATCCAGGGAGCTGGGGGATACCTGGGAACTCTGACCCCGCTGTAACGGTGCCCAGGTATTTGGGGGGGGGGGGGGGGGACAGCTTCCAGCACCCACCTCCGGTGATGCCCGAGACAATAGAAGCGACTCCAGAGGCTGGTGCGCCGCGCAGCCCCTCGATGGTGCGCTTGGACTGGTTGTTCAAACGCTGCTTGAGCTCCAGCTTCTCCGACTCCAGCTGGTCAATGTCAGCTTGAAGTGCGTCCATGGTCTCCTCAAACTCCCTGGAGGGAGGAGAAAAAAGGTAAAACCAGGGGCTAAGTAGGAGACTTCCCTTCAGGGAAAAGGGGAAGAGATCAGCCTCGGAGAGGCAGATGGGTAACTCCCCCCGTGCTGCCACTCGATAGCCCACCCCAAGCACAGGGCTGGGAATTTCACACGCCCAGGAGAGGAGACTTCGTAACGCTCCATCATAAGACTCTTTTCCCTTGCCCCATTCCTCCAAGCTGTGTCACACTCACCTGGCTTGAGCGTGAAGGGAAAGGGCGGGACACATTTAAATAAATAAACAAACTTCAGGGTTCCCAACTGCTGTGGCCGGGCAGCATCCGAGACTGTTCCCTCATCAGCGACCCCATAAAGGCTCTCCTCTCTGCCGTCTCTTCCTCCGTCTGCATCCCTGCTCCTCCCATGAAAGCTCTCCTTCCTACCCACCCGGCCAATCAGGGCTGGCCTTCACAACACTGCTCACGGGGGCTAGAGTATTTCCTACGCACACTTTGCGTTCCCCTGACTTGAGGCTGGGAGCTACTGGCTTCCCTTATTGCTGAGCGTTCGCACTCTAGTTGGGATGCTCCTGTGCTGTAAGAGATTGCCAGGAATATCCGCAATAACCTGGGCGTTAAGCTCTCTCCCAATGCAGACTCAGGAGAGCAGAGGCCAGGCCACCGTCACCACATACAAACTGCCTCTGATCTATAGCCTGAGCGCCGCACTCACTTCTCTTTCTTTCTGAGCAGAGCCTGCGTCTCGTCTAGCTTTGTCTGGATCTTCTCCACCCGCTCGTCTGCATCCTTGGAAGCGCTGTCCAGTTTCTTCTCCAGGAGGCTCAGGCGTACGTTGGCCTCGCTGAGCTCCTCGCCCTGGACAGTGGGGGGGGAGAGAGGAAAACCTTCAAGGCCTCTGGGGGCGGAGAAGACGCGGGGACGCAGAAGCGGGACGCCTTCCGAGCTCGTCCCTTTAGCTCCCTGGATCAAGCTAGGAAAGCAGCTCGGCCTGGAGGCTGGAGCCAGCAAGATGCCCACCTCCTGAATATCACTGGGTGCAACATTTCAAACCCAGAGATGCAGTTAACCGACTGCTAGGGAAACAGATAGCTCCTGACTGGGACTGGGCAGGAGGACTCCGTCCTTACCCAGGGCCACCAAAAAAGGCAGGGACTTGTGAGAAACTAGGCATGGGCTCACCTTGATCTTGAGCGACTTCTTCACCTCTTTGATGACAGTCTCTCTGTCTTCCAGTTTGAGCCCCAAGCCCTCGGCGTCTGTGATCTCCGCCCGCAGAGCGGCTGCCCTCAGTTCCACAGGAGGTGGGGGCTGCGAGGGAAACAGAGCGTGGATGTGGGCTCCAGGGGAACGGCAAACGCTGATCGGGAGGGCAGCAACGGGAGAGAAGCCAATGCACGAAGAGTTGGCTTCCCCCCACAAGCCCTCCTCGAGGCAAGGAGACAGTCTCTCTCTCTCTCTCTCTCTCTCCTGGGGAATCTGCGAGGCTAGGCACCCTACAGCAAAATACACCGATTCTCTCTCACACAGTCCCGACGCCCGTTTACTGAGGCAGAAATCTAACCCTCTCCTCACAGAATGGGACTCGCCCTATGATCGGAGCAGAGGACCCGACCCACTGCCAAGTAAACACACCCTCAGCAACCCGCTGGGAACACAGGAACATTCCTGGAGTCAGACAGAAGCCTGGATAAGACAGGATGTCTGAAACTAAGAGACGGGGGCACCATGGAGCCCCCCAGCAATTGTTATACTAAGGAGAATGCATTATCAGTGCAGGGAACAGCCCAGGGCACTGGTGGAGGAGATCATCAATTGGGCGGAATGATCCCAGCTGGGGCTATAGAAGGGGCTACACCAGAGCAGAAATGAGATTTCTCAAAAATGAGAAATCTCGTCGAAATCCAGGTGCTTGGTTCATCTCTGAACCAAACCAAGAACCCCTCAACGACCAACAAAATGATTGGGCAATGGTTTGTTGGGGTTTGTTTTTTTTAAAAAAGGAATTCACTGTGCATGTGTAAAATGTCCGCTCTTAACCAAAATGGCGGCAATAGCGCTGCCGCCGTTTTGGTTAAAGGTGGTGGCCATTTGCACATACGCAATCTGCTGCTCTTAACAAAAACAGCAGCGATGCTACTGCCGCCATTTTGGTTAAGAGCGGTGGCCATTTTGCACATCCACAATGATCTTTTTAAATTCTAGGAAGCAGAAGAGTCCAGTTTGAGATAAATTACAGGGATGTTTAAACTGTCTTGAGCCCTGTTGGGAACAAGGGAGAGATTTCCACATCCACTCTTAGGAAGAGCTTCCCGTGAGAGCAGAGCAGGGAATCTATCCCGGTTACCTCAGCCCCCTGATTAACCATCCCTCTCCCCGAGACCGGGGAGTGCACGCGCAATATTCAAAGGGACTCTCAGGCCGAGTCTGGATTTTAAACACACTCGTATAGAATTCCCAGGGCTTTCTACAGTCCTGGGGGGGGGGGGGGGGGGGGGGAAAGAAGCCACAGCCCTGCCTCCACCTTGCTCTGGGGCTTGTCAGCATCGTACTCCCCCTCCTGCATAGCCGTGGCCATCTTGTTCATGGTGGCGATGAGGATGTTGCAGGATTGGCGCAGGCATTCATACGGGTTGATGCCATGCGCGCCGTAGATCTGTAAATGATGGGGAGGGGGGAAAAAAAGAGAGTCAAGGTGTGCTTTGCCTCAGCCAGATGCCCCCACGAGCCAGGCTCTGTGCAGTTACAGCTGCTGCGCCTCTGATCACAGGAGGAGGGGGAAGATGCCAGGAGCAGGAGACATCCAGAGGGAACAGAGAATGGACAATACAGTAGCACTCTTCATTTCTGAACCATCAAACTAGATTCCATCCACACCATTTCTCCTGCCCGACAGCACCACCTGCTTCCGAGGAAGATGCAAGACTTCCTACAATGCGGGACGGTCTACTCTGGGAAAGTCTCGCTCTAACCCTTTTTACTTACTAGAGATTGAGTTTATCATCAAAGCATTAAGTAGAACGTCTCTCACAAAACACTGGCCACGTAGTCTAAACTGAGAATGTTCTTGCCACCTGTAGAGATGTCCAATCCCTGTCTGGTTCTAAGCTCCTGGCCTCAACCAGTATCTTGTGACAGCGAGTTCCACAGGCTAATAACAGGGTGGCAAACAGTCTTGCATCTGATCCCTTTGCTACCTTTCCATTTCCTCCGCTAGCTATTTGAGAGACTCCTCACATCTCTATTCAATCCCCCTCACGCAGGAGTCTAGAATGACCCACTCGGGAATGCTTTTTGGTACATGTACAGCAATTTGGTGCTTCTGTATGAATGGTACGTGTGGTACTTCCAGAAATACTCGTATCATTTCAGTGATTGTCGACACTCAGCTTTTAGGGTTTGTTTGTTCAATTCATTATTTTTCATTTTTGGATTTCTTCTCCCTCCTTTGGGTGTTAATTTGATGAAATCAGAAAGGTCAAAATAATGAAAGAACCAGAAGTGATTAAGATTTGCCTATGGAAATACTAAAAGTGGGTCAACGGATGAAATTCATCCCAAATGTGAACATTCCCATGGATTCATCTCAGTGCTGATTTCAAGGCCCCAAATGTTTTCTCTGCCTGTTCCTGTCACGCCGGCTCCTCCCGAGACCCCTCCCGCTGCACGGACAACGCCACCCCGCTAGCTGGGGAGTGGTTTGCTATCGGGCATTGGCTCCCAACGAAAGAGAAAGCTGCGGGGAGGTCTCCCACCTGCTCGCTCGCTTTGAAGGCCAGATCTTCCAGTTTCACGGCCTGAAGCCCCTCGTTCTCTGTCAGGGGGGCAATCATCTGGGCTCCAGCAGCGGCCACTTCCTGCAGCACGGCAACCACCCAGGTGAGGTGCTTGCGGCAATCCAGCAGCGTCTCCGACACCTGGGAGTTCAATACACACAGAGTGTTTAGGAGTCATTCCCACCCATATGCCGACTGATCGCCACACGCCTGCCACGGGTCACTGTGCCCAGCATCCCGTCGACACACCCGGTTATTCCCAGCGGGGCTGAGGGAAATAGTGGAGATGGTCTAAGTGGTGTCCTTTTGCAGCACTGCTAGGGAGGAGAATTCAGCATGGGAGAAGGGGAGAAGATGGGTCAGGGAGCAGGAGATTCTGGGCTGGCACAGGAGGCATGAACTTGCACCAGTGTAGTGTAGTGTAGTGGCTAAGTGAGCAGTACCTCGACCAGGGGATAGGGGGAGGCCCTGGTTCAAGTCTCGCCTTAGCCAGAAATTTAGTGGGGTGGGCCGGGGCTCAGGTGGCAGAGCGCAGGCTTTGCGTGTATGAAGTCCCAAGTTCAATCCCCAGCATCTCTTCAGGATCTCGGGTAGCACGCCTGGGTGAGGCCTCTGCCGGGGATCCTGGAGGGTCTCGGGTAGCATGCCTGGGTGAGGCCTCTGCTGGGGATCCTGGAGGGTCTCGGGTAGCGCGCCTGGGTGAGGCCTCTGCCGGGGATCCTGGAGGGTCTCAGGAGTAGCACGCCTGGGTGAGGCCTCTGCCGGGGACCCTGGAGGGTCTTGGGCAGCACGCCTGGGTGAGGCCTCTGCCCGGGATCCTGAACAGCCGGATTTGAAAACATGCTGCCGTGTCAGCTTGTGACAATACTGGGCTAAGATAGACCATTGGTCTGACTCAGTTTAGCAGCTTCTTATATCTCGTATAACTAAGTCCTTGGGTGGGAATGTAGCGAGAAAGGAGGGCGGAACAATGTCATGGAGAGCCCTGAAGGCAAAGAGAAGGAGTGTGCGCCGGATGCAAAGGGAGAGAGAGTATGCAGAGAAGGAGTCGAGCATGATCAAAGTGGCAGGCAAGGGGGATGACCCTGGCAGTAGTTTTGAACCCGAGTGAGGGGGGCAAGGTGTGAGCGGGGAAGGCCAATCGGGAGGAGGTTGCAGTAGTGAAGGCGGGAGAGGCCTACAGCATGGACAAGGCGGGTTTTGGCAGTGGAGGCAGTAAGGAAGGACTGGGTTTTAGCAACGTTAGGTAGGGAGACGCTAGAGGCCTTAAGCAACTGACTGATTCTGAGGTTCACAGGAGAGGAAGGAGTCAGAGCTGAATCCCTGACTCCATGCCTGAGGGAGAGGCTGGATGGTGAATGGAAAGAGAGAGGGACGAAGGAGAAAATGGGGAATTCAGTCACACACTCAGCTTATGTCATACCAGAAGGACACAATCATGCAATCACACAAGGAGAGGGGATGAGAACACAGGGAGGAACAAAGACTCCACCGTGGGCCTGTCACGGACATGGTCCAAGCAGGAGCCCTTTGAAATCAAACTCACTCCTGAAGAGCTACTTACAGCCAAGTCAGTGTTCGAACACAGACCTGTGGCCTACAGGTCCCAGCATGCAATGCTTCACCCCTCAGATTAAAGTGGAAGATTGCATGCTGGGATGTTGAGTCTCTGCAGGCAGCGCATGTGATACCAGCCGGGCAAGGCAGGCCTCTCTGCCAAGCTGCCAATGCAGCCCCTCGCTTGGGAACCCGCACACTGGAGGAACCCTCCCGTGGCAGGGCAGGGTCCGGCGGCCCCACCTGCTGTCCAAAGCTGAGCGCCGTCGGGATGCCGGGCGCGTCCGTCCCAGGCATGCGGCGTCGGATCTTCTTGCAGAACTGTCGGATGTCGCTGCACGAGGTCTCCAAGTCCTTGAGGAGGATGGCCAGGTCGGATGCCTCCTGCCCAGTCTGGAAAAGGGAAGTGGAATTGGGAGGCCAGCGCTTCAGCGTGGTTAATGGAGCTAGTTTACCCCAGCGATAGGGATCAACCTCCCCAAACCCCAGAAAGGGGCGGGGTGTGGCCGATAGCGCTGGCTTACCTGGAGCAATGAGCGCAGCCTCCCCACTTCCACGCCCATGCAGTCCAAGGCGCTCTGGGTGAACTGCAGAGCAAGCACAAACGCCGTGAGCTCGGAGCAACGGACCGATCCGAGTAGAGCCTGGGACAGGCTCCAGAATTGGGCCCACGTCTGTGCTGGGGGGAGCCCACTCACACCCACCCACGGGGAGCACGGACACATCACGGTGCTCTCGGCCAAGCAGCCTGACCTGTCGGGGGGCCACCTAGGCCAATGTTTAAGGAACACTTATGAAAAATACAGGTTGCAGGCCCTACAGTGGAGGCCTCAGGTGCCAATACAGGCCCTGCAGTGTGCATCGTTTGTACGTTTTCCTTAAACATTGGCTTAGGTGGCCACCCTACGGCCCCGGTCCAAGCAGCTAAAGCCAGGAGGGCTTTCAAACCAAATCTGACCAGACCCTTTGTGTCTGTGTGATCGGGTTCAGTCTGGTTCACAGGGCTCTAAATCAGAGCACAAAAACCCCTCAAAGCAGAATCCCTTCGGCTAGGCCAGGCCGGAAAGCCATTCTGCCGAGGTGGGATTGCCACAGCGACTGGTGGCTTCAGAGGGATTTCGGCTGTTGGTTTAATCTTGGTGCTCTTGCTCTCTTCCCCTCAAGAGATCCCTGCCAGGATTCACTTGCTCCCCTTTGGGAAACAAGGCTCTCAATCCCCTTCAGTTTATTGGTCGCTTTCAGAGGAATCCCACTCTGAGGATCCACGGTTCATCCCCCAAATCCCGACCCCACTCTCCGCCACCAGCAATAGCCCAAGCTGGCCTGATGACCCTTAGCAAGGAGGAGCAGACGCATGAAGCGCCGAGGGAAGCGGCAAGCTCTTTTGTAGGAGAACGCTTTACAAAGGGGGCAGGGGCGGCTGCAGCTCGATTCGACCGATTACTGCAGCAAGGCCTTTTGTGCTGACACGTCACCTTGATGTGGTCGGCCAGCTGCATGGTGCAATCTTCAGCCTGCTCAGCCAGGTGGATGCTGTACAAGTGCTGAAACAAGGAAGGGGTGGGAGAGAAGGGTTAGCAACACTGGAGGGAACAGCTCAGGGGGGTAGCTGGGTTGGTCTCCCACTGGCAGAGGATGAAGATGCACCAGCAAACAGGGACCGTCCTCCATTATAGTTACACCCTTGAAGCTTCTTCCATGACGCGCAGGGGGTTATTAGATTGTTTCTTACCCGAGCGCACTTAGAGCTAGAAAACCCCAGACCTGCCCCACCTGCTGGCCTTACAGCCATGGAGAGAACCGGAGAGAGGCCGCTATTGCCTCAGGAGGTGTTAGCAGCAGAAAGCCGCCGTGCTGTATCGGGATAGTTTGGGCTTAAGGAACAAGCTAGACACTAGCAGCAGCCAGACTACGCTGCAAGCTACTGGGTGACATTTCCCCTGCCCAGAATGGCCTGGTGATGGAAAAGCTGTCCCACCAAATGCACGCCCAAGAGAAGCACCAAAAGTAGAGCCTACAGCTAGAACCTTGGGCCCCTTTCTACGCTCTTCAGAGAGGAGTGGCTTCCCAAGCAATAAAACCAGAGTCTCTGGCCAGGTTAATACTGAAAATAAGCAAGAACGGATTATAATGTGGGTAATTTATCTGCTGGTTAACACAAGGAATGTCCAGCTACGGATTCTGACTAAGGAGAATGCAATGTTTGAATTGTGCAGTATGGCTACACTATTGCCGTTAAGTGCTTTAATAGAAACGTTTCAAAGAAGAAAACAAACCAGATCAGCTGTTAAGAGTCTTCCTCCCCAGCTCAGATTTGGGGTGAGGGAAAGTGATGCACTTCCGCAGCCCCCCTCCCCTAATACCCCTCGTTTCCCCGCTCCTTAAAGCGGACGCATTTGGCACACAGACAGATCCATTTCCTACCTGGTAGTACTTGATGGCTTTGGTCAGTGGCTCCACATTGACAGTCTCGTCCAGCTGGTCCTTGTGCAGCAGTTCGATGAGGAAGTCCAGAGAGCGCTCGTGGACACTCATCTCCGGATAGAGAGTCCCCACCTTCTTATAGACCTCGACGCTACACTTGTTCAGAGCCCTGGAGGGGGGGGGAGCAGCATGTTCTAGCAGCTGACCGGTGAAGGTGGTACAGTCTGAACAGCTATTTAGCACTTTCTTTGAGGCCTTTAACTATGAGCGGCCAATGCCATGGGGTCGGTCTTCAGAGGTGCCAGGCAACCAGTGCTCTGCCCCAAGCCGTAGGTCAGCAACTAGGTCCCCAACAGAGACAACCCACTGTGGCCAGAGTGTCGAATGACGACTGACTTTTGCAGCACTGGCCAGATCAGAGTTTTAGAGCCCAGCCCCGCACCCCCCTCCAAATGTAAATCAAGGCAGCTGGTTCCTTTGCCCGAGTCCTGAAACCTTGTTAGTCCTGCTGCATGGGGGTCATACCCCCAAGGGGGGAGAGGTCTCAGACAACCTGCAGGACACTTTACTTGCTCCTCCAGCTGCAGTGGAGGAGCACTTTGCAAGCCAAGCAGTACTCACTGTTCGTATTTATGGAGTGTGGCTTGGAGGAGGCTGAGGGAATACACCAGCCCAGCAGCAAAGCTCAGCTGCTCCCCGGGGGCGCCCCGCAGGCCCATGCGCTCCACACAGTTCTCATTCAGATCGAACTTCTCCTGGGCCTGCTTGCTGATCAGCTCGGCCTGTGGCAGGACAGGGAGAGGGTGTTCAGAGGCCTCGGACCCTGTTCCCGCAGCAGGGATGTTCAGCACCGAGAATCACAGCTGCGTTGCCCAGTTCCCTGTGGCGTTGCCCCAAAGCTCCCCCCTGATCCCACTGGGGATCTCCTCCCTCTGCCCCAGTCTCTCCCTCTGACTGTGACCTGCGGAAAAGCTCCACTTTGGCAGTCGCAGACCACACAAGTGCTGCCAATGGCTACGAGTGTTTACTTCCCTCAGCCTGATTAGCTACAGCCAATTCAGCTCTGTCCTCTTCCCTTGTTGGATTGCCCTCTCTGTCACAAGGATTCCACCCCATGCCCTTTAACCCGGATGTCCAGCCAACTCCTTTCCATCCGAGTTCCTCAGTGTCGCCTACCCCAACTTCCTGACTGCACGTGTGTCCTAGAGGGAAGCCCTTGCTGCTTCCGCCACCCCAAAACCAACAGCATGAACCCAAATCTATAAACTATCCTCGTCTCTCCCTCTGTTCCCGTCTTCCTTGTTCTCCTTCGACTGTAAAACCCCTTGAGGTAGGGGCCTGTCTCTAGTTAGTGATTGTACAGCCCAAGGTACATTGCTTGTGCTATATACTCTAGACTCTACCCACCCCACACTTCTCTCTGTGATCCACAGGAATCCTAACAAGCCATACGCACCTGTAAAGGTAAACGGAGATGGAACCTACCAACCTAACCAAACAATCTTAAGGACCTAAATAATCTACAGCCAAGAAAAACAGAAGAACGACAGACTGTAGCACAGGAGCCATGAGCTAGAGTCTCCGGTAGATCAGGGTGCGGAGGGGGTCCAGCCCCTGGGGAAGTGAGCAGGTCCAGTGGCTCGACGGAGCGTCTCCTGGCAGGCTCTCTGCGAAGCGAAACGTTCCTTTCCACTCACAGAGACAAAGCGGAGATGCCCTAGACTAGGAACCCGGCGGAAGGGGTCCCAGTCTGGAAAACTGAAACCAGTGGGAAGGGATCGTAGTAGATCGATCCCCTGAGGCTGATGTTGGGATCAAATCGATGCACTAAACGTTTGGCCTCCCTTGCTGTAGAGGTTTGTACTTTGTACAAAAGGTAGATAAAAAACAATCTTTGTTCATACCAAAAAAAAAATAAAAAAATGATAAAGACATGAATGGTGCAAAAACGGACTAGTGGTTGCACCAGAGGATCGTGAAGAGAATTCTGAATTGGGGCAGCTGTCCCACGTACCGGACAAATGCACCAAGGTAGTAAGGACTGCAGGGTGAGACCAGGCTCATTACCCTGACTCAGCAGCAGGGGGCTCCCTCTTTCAACCAAGGAAAGAGGGGTGGGTGGGTGGGTGAGTGGGAAACCAGACATGACGCTAACTCCACTTTAACATTTCTTATGCATGTTACAGGGTTGTACAAATGTGTCACGTCCGTTTTCATCCTGCCTTCTATGCCACTTTCATTCTGTGATTGTGATTCAACTAATCAGCTTTTTGACAATAGTGATTTTTCTACAAAACTAAGCTAAGCCTCTAACTATCCAAGAGATTAGGCTTTTAGTATCTAGCTGTAGCGATGAGAAGTGAAAGGAGCTGCTGTCTAGTTATTTACGGACTCTCAACAATCAGCATAGCAGGGTGAGCTTCCTGACGTACATAAACAAAACACCGTGAATGAGCGGAGTAAGTGAAACGTCACAAAAAATAAATCAAGAACTAATCATATTCAAAAGCTTGTAAGAGAAAGCCCTGAGGACGAGCTCGGCTGGAAACATCTTGGCATATGTTTTTCTATTGTTCTTTTGCTTTTCTTACCTACCCGCCACAGGCCAGAGAGACAATGAATTGCTGTGGCCACTTAGCCCTGCTTGTGAGCAACACAAGCGTCTGCGCGGTTAGTTTGTAAAGTAAACATTCGGGAATTCTCTGTCCCATCAGAATCACCATGGGAGCTGAAAGGGGGCTTAGGACTCTCAGACCAGGAAAATGAGGCCTGGGCCTCTCTCAGGATTCACTGTCTTGGCTTTGAATCGAACTAGTGAGTGTTTCAGAGACCATCATGCACATCTTGTTTCATGGCCGTGTGGAATGCAGAACCACCCTCCAACGCCATGGTGACGTGTGGGCAGTACTAGGACCGGGAAGTAGGGGGGACGCCCTGGTTCACGTCTCATCTTAGCCAGAAACTCACTGGGTGACCTTGGGCCAACCTACCTCACAGGATGGTTGTGAGGATGAAAAAGTTGTGTTAAGTTGTTCTATGTGAAGCATTCCGAGTGCCATTGTTGATCAAAGTTTCTTATAAACTGCTTAAAAGCAAAACATTTTTATGAATGTATTTACACTTTGTGAATGTGTTCATTGCTGTTTGTGTGTGTGTTCGTATACAAGTGTTGTGGATCAATAAAATCAAATGATAGATGTATTTTGATCCGGTCTTCTACTAAGTAAAATACTACAGGCGTGTCTGTGTGATCCCATTTCTGTCTTTTTCCTAGCTGGGTGTTCTAGTAAAGGAGTTTGGAGCATGGTTCATGGTAATCTGACCTCACTTGTTTGAGCACCCCAATATTTGAATGTGATTGAGTGTAATCTAAAGGGGTGTCTAGAACGCAGCTGTACTGTTGGCCAGAAACCTTGAGGAGGCGCTCGTGAATTACCAACGCCATTCCGTTATCTGCTCTGGCACTGGTTGGGGAGATTTTCTTTCTATGGGTTTATTTCAGAGCAAGCTGACCCGTCACGTTTCGATAGCTTGTTACTTTGTTATTTGATACCAGCTAAGAACCCCCCTGCCCTTTGCGTTGCAAAATTTGCTAAATTTGGTCTGCAACTGCAAGTTTGAACCCTTATGCAGTGTTTCCATGGGCCTGCCTTTAGCATCGGATTTTCTGGCCCACCCCAACTGCTGGGGCCACCTCAGAAAACAGCGCTCATGGCTGTCACCCCTATGGCAGGGGGGGCACTATATAAACCTAAACATGATGATTATTATTAAACCCAAACTCATTCCACAGCCCCTCCCACAAGCTGACTGACCAGTTCCCAAGCGGGGGGCACACACGATTCCGGCTCGAGAACACAAGCAGGGCATGCTCCTCCCTGCAGACTCCCGATGCCGGCGCAACGGGCTACCTTGCAGATGAGCCGCGGGATGAGCAGCAGCACGAGGATGCAGTCGTGGTCCCCTCCGTGGCGCAGGAAGCTGTCCGGCATGAAGGAGGTGAGGAGGGAGACGTGCCGATTGGCCTGATGCACCTCCATCTGGCGCAGCTCCATTTCAATGGCCTGTGGGGGAGACACTAAATCAAAAGGGAGGCCGAGAGGACGGAGCCTGGGACCTCGCCTCTAGCGAGGCTTGATCCAGCCTCCGTTTAGACATGGTGGGGTCTATGCTGGGGGAGAGAGGGAGGGAATAAAGTAGTTCTTCCTTTAGAGAAGCTGGTCTCGTGCCCCCACGACCCTGATCTGAGTCACAGACTCACTGTGTTCCCTGCACAGACACAGAAACTGGCTCCCTGCTGAGACCAGATCACAGCACAAGAAACCACCCCCATTTTCTCTCTTCACGCTTGGTATCGCTCCTAGCAGGCTGTAAGAGCCGTGCTGTGCAGACAGACAGCGTGGGGTAGCGGAGAAGGTGCAGGACTTGGACCTGGGAAGCCAGAGTTCAAATCCTGCCCTCGCCATGAACGCACTGGATGGCCCTGAGCAAGTCACAATCTCTGAGCCTCAGTTCCCCATCTGTATAATGGGAATATTTGTGTGTGTGTCTGCCTCTCCCTGTGGACCCCCTCAACCTTGCCCATCTTCGATTGTAAGCCCACTGGGGCAGGGACCCGTCTCAAAGTGCCGCGTACGCTAGGAATGATTAGTTATAGCAGTAGAGCTTCCGTTACGGGCTTGTGCCGCACAGCTCCGGTTCACAGGCTTAGAGCTTGTCCACAAAGCTTACCCTTTGCCCTGGGTGCTTTGCAGCTGCCAATCCCCATTACAACACCAAACTACCCTGGCTGATGCAGCGGCAGAGAGGCCAAACCATTCCTTCAAGGACAGACACGGTGGATCAGCGGAACCCCTGCCTTGCAGCCTTGCCACAACCAACCATCCGTCCTGTTTCTCTGTGGGGTCACATGGGGCTCCTGTGTGAGTGAAGCAGGGAGTATGCTCCTTTTCACCAAGCGAGTCAGGGGTAGGGAACCCTTTTCCCTCCCAGGGGTCACTCTGGGGAGTGCTACAGGCTCGGAGGGCTGGGTCCCTAAGGGGGGTGCTGAGGAGCGAGGGAAGAAAGAGGAGGGTTCAAATCATGGCTCCATCCCCTATCCTTGTAGGCATGCTGCCTCTCCTCTGGGTACTGTAACCCGGCATGAGCCTTAATGGGAAAGGGAAGGATTAAAAACGTGAATTAATAAATAATAAAGAAAGAAATCTCTGCTCCCTTCCCCTGAGTTCAGCCTTTCAGTGCTTGGGTGCAGGAACTAGATCCAGGAAGTGGCAAGGGGGCCAATTAAAAAACAGCTGGAGGAAGCCTTTGGCCCCCCAATGGGGGGGGGTTGAGATTTCTCCACCCTGAAGGAAGCCATTCTGCGGACATTTTAACCATCCCGACACAACCTGGCTATGATCAGGGACCCCCCTTCCTCCTGAATGGGGGTCCCTGGCTAGGAAACGTGCAGCCGTCTGTGGGGACTGAGCACATTCGAGGCAGCACAGCCGCCCTAGAGGGCTGCGGGTGCAAGGAGCGATCACGAGATACGCAAGGGGCAGTGCCCCAGACTTGCCTCTTAGCAGCGTGCTGCACAACGGAGTCAACGCGACTGGGTTTACCCCGGCGCTCACCCCTAGCCCCCCTACCAGCCCTACCTTGGCGTGGGCTTTCGTCTCCGCAAACTTAATCTTGAAGTCGAACATCTCTGGCGGAGGCTGCTGCTGTCTCTCCACAGAAGCTTCTTTCTGGCTCATGAGTTCTCGGTTCACGTCCTGCATTCAGAAGAAGCAGGGAGAGTGAGACCCGCTGCGGAGACTGGACAGACGACACTGGATACACAAGGGGCTGCTTTGGGATCCGCACCGGGACGCTCCCGGCCAGCAGCGCCCAGTCGCTCTACCTGCAGGTGCGCGGTCAGCTCACGGTATTTCTTAATGGTCTGCTGGTAGTCGGCCACGGTCTCCTGCGCGGCCTCCACACGCTTCTCCGCCTGGCGGACCCGGGCCGTCGCCATGTCCAGCTGCTCCCGCAGCTCCAGCTCCGTCTCCCTAGCGTTCTCCTGCAGCTCGTCGTTCATCTCGTTGATGGCTTCCTAAAAGCAGGGACGGTTACATAGCTACGGGGAGCCAGCACAAAGGATGTCAGGCCCCTTCTGCGGCAAACATGGGGGGGGGGGAAGGTTGACGGGGCAGATTTCAGGGCATGAAGGGATTTACAGCCATTAGGAGCTTGGCAGAACAGCTGCCAGACCCAACAACGTTCTGGAGGCTTTCCCTGAAACACCCCTGCTCAGGTAGCCTCCAGTGCAGCTAAGCAAGCATGCACCCAGCAAGGCTGGTAGTTACGGCACCAAGATCTGGGATCCGTTCAGCAGAGGAGGGCGGGCATCAGGGGATGGAAAAGAGCCTCTCTGTTATAGCCGTCTGCGAGGTCTCACCAGGTCACCAACGGTCTCCCGGAGCTCCCGGACCTTCTCCTCCAAGTCTAGGTTCCTCTCGGTCAGAGTCTCCACCATCTCCTCGGCACCTAGAGCCGCGTCCACCTGAGAGCAATTACCCAGGGAGCAGCAGATTAGCTCCCATGTGGAAAATGAATGGGCTCAAGCAGTTTTCACCTGACAACAGCCCTCAAGCTGCGTTCCTGATCTGGTGGGATAGCCTGCCCCCGTTCTTCTCTACACCTGGAGATGAACTGCTCAAGCAGCACAGAGTACATGATCTCAGAACTAGCGGGAGGGGGGCATCAGCAGTATTTTCCTTGGCTCGGCGCAAATAACTAACATCGGACAGAGCCTGTGCAATTCAGACCTAAGCCAGCAGAGAAACGCTCTGTCCCTGGAGGGGGAGGAGATACCCCCCCTCCCGCCCGCCCTCCCAGCCTTACCCTTTAGCCTCTGGAGTTACGGGACCCGAGAGGCTTGGACCGTTGTGTTGGATGCACAGTGTTCGATTAATTAAAAGGACACTGGCTCAGAAAATACAACTGCCTTCTTTCTGCTTGGGCAAACATTTTCCTCAGACCCCAGTCTGGCTTTCCCCAAATTCTCTACTCGCTGCCAGAGCCAAGGCTGGGGTTAGGGTTCGGACTGACAGATGGGATTATGGGAAACTCTCATTCTTTATGTCAGAACCAATAGGATTCTCTCACTCTGCATATTCCCTGTGGTAATTTCTGTTTTCTCAGTTAAAAAGCGAATGCTCACGAACAGTATGTTCCACTTTCTCATAGAGCAGCCGTTGCCTCTAGAACAAGCCAGCAAGATGCAGAAGTGAGCGCGGTGAAAGAGGAGCATCCTTAGGAATTCCCCTTAAGTTTTTCTCTTAGGGAAGAAGTTGCCTGTCTTCACAAAGCAAGCTACGCCAAGGCAAATGCATTCGGATGGCACACTACTCCGCAGGCAGGCCGAGCCCGAGAGGAATCTTAAGTGGAAAGGTTTCTAAGCCGCACTTCACCGTTTCTGCTCTGCTTTTCCCAGGAAGCCACCTTGCAGGCAAGCACCTGTTGCAACAGCCGAGCATGTTCAGCTCCTCCTCCCCACCTTTCTGCCCGCATTCCCGCTATATTCCCACCTACAAACTCTGTAAGGAGAGGAGAACATGGCTTCCCTGCCCCCTCTATGCAAACAAACAAATGGTCTCGTTTCCCGGGTTTAAAACAGACTGTTGTTTTTTTACTGGGAAGCAAGCCACATCACCGTTCTTGCAGTAGCTAGGTTTGCTTTCGTAGCCAACAAAATCAGAGTCAGCCTTGGGCTTTAAATTCTATTCGAAGAAATCTTATGGTTTATCTGAAATTATTTTAGTTTCATTAGATTGATTCATTTCAACTATGTTCATGGTTTAAAGAATTTTAACCATTTGTAATGCTTTCTGGGTCATTTTACGCTTTGCCAATTTGTGGCAGCACAAAGCTAACAAATAAAAAAATCCTACCTACAAGGATCTACCCACATTCCCACCTGGGAACTTCCTCCTTCCTCTGCCCCCATCCTCACCCACCCCAGAACCTCCTGCTGGCTTCTCCCATGTCTGGGACCTCCTCCACTCTGCTCACCCCTTCCTGACCTTCAAATCCCACTTTCAAATCTACCTCTTTGGTCAGGCTTTCTTTCCCTAGCTCCTCAGCCCCACAAGCTGCTCACGGAGGCTCCGTCTCCCCCTCCTCCCCTCTACCCAAGTTAGGCACGTGCACCTGCAACTTCTCAACTTCATGAACATTTCTCTGTTCCCCCCTAGGTTCCCCCCTTGCAGTCTTTCCTAAACTGCAAGCCTCCCAGGGCAGAGACCTCTCTCTCTCTCTCTCTCTCTCATTAATGAGGGTTTAGTCCCAGGCACATTGCTGGCGCTGTATAAATGATGATGTCCCAGTGCTGGGATGTGCGTGGCAGGACAGGGACCCCTGGGGCGCTCGCTCGCTGTGGGTCCCCTGGGTTATCACTGCAGGTGCTAGCGTGCGGCAGCAACAAGCAGGTGCTCGGACTTTGCAGCTTACAGGCTAGAGCCACGGGCCCTGCATTTCCCTGCGGATGTTGATTCGCCCGACGGGGATTCCTTGCCATGGTCCGACTCACCTGCTCCTTCAGCTCATCGATGGTTCTCTCGGCCTGCTTCACCTCCTCCTGCAGCTTCTCCTTCTGCTGACGCAAGGTCTCCAGCTCCGTGTTCTTCTTCTCCATGTGCTTCTGAAGCTTCACGTGCTCCTGCTTCTCCGACGCAGACAGGTCCCGCATCCTTAGACAGAGCAAACCCAGTGAGGGCTGCAGGGGCTGTGGCCAGGGCAACCTAGCATGGTTTTCAAATGGGCGATGGGGTGGGGGTGTGTGTGTCTGTGGTCACTGGGTGGAGAAGGATTCAAATGGGCGTGGCTACTGCTGCCACAGAGGCAGCCCCCACGTGCTCCCCCTGCCACAGACCAGGGGGGAAGGGAAAGTGTGCCGGGCTGGTCTTTGCAATGGACATGTCCCGGGTGGGAACGCCGGGGAACCCAGGCTCCCCAACGCCCCCAGCCAGTTCTTGTGACAGGCAAAGGCCGCTCCCCGGCCCACGGTGCCTATGAGCGGCAGACTGTTGGAGCTGCTGGCGTGGCAGGCTGCCGCTGTTCATACAGAGAGGGGCTCCGTGGCTGCCCGTTGCCACGGAGCTATCTGGCATGGCCCCTACCAAGCACTCCTGGTTTCCTGGCGGTGCTCCACCAATGGCCAGGAGTGTGTGCTCCGAGGCTCACGGGAGCCCACATCCGGCCGCTCCACCTTCAGATGGGTGGGTGGCTCTGGGGCTTCTGGGTGGCCATGGGGGGGGTAGCATCTCATCTGAAAAACACCCCTAGAGTGTTTGCAACCCCCTCAGCCAGCTGGACAAGACAACCTACACCGCCAGCAGCACGAACCATCGCTCTTAACGTGGAGACACTGGTGCGTTCACACAGAACTGAAAGGAAACTCCTTTATCCTCCAAGACGGGCTGACTTTCAGTTCAGCAAGAAGTGACTCTTGAACCAAATGGCTTTGCTGGGGCCAAGCAAAATTCATTCAGAAAGAGAGGTGCCATTTAGCACCCTGAGAACAGCTCCTACCCTTTCCCTGGGCGGTTCTGCGGCGGCCCTTACGGCAACTGTACCGGGCGCATGCGCGGCACAGTTACTATACAGGCTGCTACCGTTTTGTGCGTGCGCCCCAGGTGACAAAATGGAGCACGTTCTGGTTCACGTTTTGCTTGATCCGCTGGCAGAGCCCAGTGCTACAAGGTGCAGGGTTTTATACCTCACAAGGGCTTCCTTGAGTCTGGCATTCTGTTCTTCCAGCTGCTTGACTTGGTAACTGGACGCTGCCCCGTCAGAGCCTGGGAAAGGGGAGAAGCAGAGAGAGGCTTATGTGGCGTGCTTTGAAAAGGCAACTAGTACAGCACAAATTACTTTTGAAGCAAGTACTGCAGGATGGGGAGGATCGCCGATCCAGCGGTTAGTCCTCTCCCCCTTGGCTGTAGATACAGGGTCTGTTCGGGCAGCCAGAGCCCTGGACGATCATCCTGATCAGCCCCCTCCCAAGCTGTGGGTCTCCATTAGCCCCTCACCTCTTTGGGAAGATTTAAACTTGCAGCCGGGTAACAAACCATCAGGATTTTATGAAAAGACTCATTATTTTAAGACCTTGCTTTAAAGCCAAAAGGTGTGGAACTCCAGGCCCTGGGGATCAAAGGCAGCCCGTGGCTAGTTATTATCTGGCCCCTCTGCAGTTCCAGGATCCAAACCCTGCCCTCTAGCTCTGAAAAACTGAGCTCGGGGGAAAGGAGCAGAGATGCACATATGGACAGGAGACAGATCCACGGCACAAATTCATGCTCTGGACCCTCCCTGTACCTAAGCTCCTTAGACACCTCCCACCCCGGACTTCTACGCAGGCCTCGGAGCTTGTGTTAATGATGAGTAGCAGCACCTGGAAGGGAAACGGCTTCGCCCCCCTGCGTTGAGTCAACAGCTCTCAGGACACACAAGTATTTATACACAGGGACCAGTGCACACTGCGTTTTGCCCAATGCCACCAATGGGGAAAACACAGTGAACACTAGAGTCCCCGCTTATACTGTGCTCATCACAACAGAGAGACTGCCTGAAGAGGAAGGACTGGCATCATTAGCCAACCCACAGTGGGTGGTTCTACACGTTATGGTACCCACGACACCCATTTTCATGGTCGTACCCACGACGTCACCCCAAGGTGGAGCAGTTGCTCTGTGTTTACGCTGCCACCCTATGGATTCTGACCCATTGGGTGGCGGCATAAATAGGGCATCATCCCTCTGCTCAGGCTCCCCCCTGAAAGCAACATGCCCGCAAGCCTGTGGTTCATGTGTGAAATTGACACAGGGCTACGTGCCAGCAGTTGGCTTTCTGACCCCAAAAGGAAGTAGAATGCCCCCTAGTGGCCTGGCTGCGCAACGTCTCGTGGCACGGGCTGTCCCTGAACAAACGTTAAACGGGCACCGTGTTACTGATAAATCAGCTCCCTGGATTTGTTCGGGGGTAGAAAACCACAGCAAACTTGTGTTTGGACTGTGGCAAAGTCCAGGATATCCCAACACACAAACGCTTGCCCCTGTGTTCGCTGGCAAACATAATGCATGGAAACACCTGGTGAAAATCTCCTCTTCTCTCACCTTTCTCCTCTATCTCATGTTTCAGGATCTCCAGGTCCATGGCAAGATACTCCACCTTCTCCTTCAGGGAGTCCACCTCCTGCTGAAGCGACTCAGCCCGCTCTTCTGCCATCTCTTTGTCCAGAGTGGCCATCTCGATGGCATCGGCTGTGTCGGCCATTTCCTCCATGTAGCGTTCCTTGGCTTCCAAGGCCTCTTTGGCTTCCTGCAGGGGTGAGAAGACGTTACGCTGGCAGCCTGGCAGAGGCATGAGCAATACCTACTGAGGCTCCAGTATTTCTCCAAACACAGAGAGGGCAATTCTCATACCTCTCCCAAAGAACAACTGCATGCGAGAACAGCTCCGGGGAGTAAATGCTCACAAGGCAAAGGCCACCATCACGATTTCAAATTGGCTCCCTTGCAAATCCCAATTTAGGGGGGGGAGGGGGTCTCTGCCACGTCAGCCCCACTCAGACCCTTCCCTCTCTGCTTGGGCGCAATTCAAAGAAAACCAGTTCCGAGTCAGACCGAGATTTAACCTCTTGCATTACGGGTGCCAGCTGCTCAGTCCAACCAGATTTAGAGGTACAGCTGCACAGACAGATTCTATCCCTGGTGTTAATTTTTTTGAAGGGCAGGTCGATTGTAAGTTAAGCTTTTTCAATGATGAGCTCTTCTGCTGGTGCAGCTTGATAACTAGCCAGCTCAGCTGCTCTCTCACAAGAGGGACAGCCAGCATGTTTTTACTTTAAGCACGGTTTTGTTCTTACAGAAATTAGCCTCTTTGCTGCTTGCAATGACGTATCAATGTGCAACGCGATCCTCCCTTAAACCAGAGAGCCTTTCCTTGCTCATGGAGGATATTTCCACCAGATAATGCTAAGTAACATGCTCTATTGCTGCTTTAAGTTCGATTTTTGCTGTTCTTAAATGTCTTTAAATGTGGGATTAAGGCCTTAAGGCGATAGGAATTAAATTAAAAGTTGTAACCCTGGGAAAAGTGGACACGGAGAGCGTGTTATTGTATTATTTCAATCCCTGTGTAAGGGGTCTACTGCAAGGCACCAAAGATCAACGCAAAGCATCAAAGTATCATCAAGGCAACCAGTTGAGCCCAAGTGCTCAGCAGGACATCAAACAAGAGAAATGAAGGACCCTGCCTCACAGGGGTATGAGAGATGGAAGGGAGCTGACGGAGGTTCTCCCCACCCCAAGTTTTTGCCTTAGAAACATGGCTGTCAGGGATGTTGTAGCTGCAGACTTCCTGCATCAAAGCAGGGGGTTGGATCAGATCTGAGGTCACTTCGAACTCTATGGCTGATTCTAGAAGTGGCTTCTCTTCTACTGGAGGGATTCAGCACCTTCTGGAAGAACTTAAACAGCAAGGGTTGGGTGGGAACAGTTTTACAGGTGGGGGAAGGGACAATCCCTCAAGCGAGCCCTGCACACAGAAGGAGACAAAATGCATAAGCAAGAGAGGTCGTCCTAAAGGAAATGTGCTGGGTGTGGAGCGAGGGGAGCAGTTGTCAATGCCTTGTACGTGCAGGCTGCCGCTCATCTCAGAACAGGCGAGAGGCAAAGAGAGACTCAGGTGAGTCAAAGGAATTAGCAGGGTGTTGCAGAATTAGAACACATCTTAGGGAAACAAGACAGAGAAGAGAGGAGATGGGATGCTCCCGTGTATTGATACAAGGCTCAGTTGTGGGAGGAGAGAACAAAGCACGGCTTTGAAGAACACACAAGAGTGCGTCCCTGAGGAGGAAGGAGAAATAGCTAAATCAGGAAACTGAAGCAGACATTAAATTACATCCATAGGTAGGACTCAGCAGGATGGAAGCCAAACTGCTCTAATGCTGCAGGCAGTGAGGAGGAGAGAAAGACAGGAAAATGGTTTATCAGGCTGTCTGGCTTAGAGAAGGGTTGAGAGAATAAAATTAGCCAATCGACATCATTAGAAGGAAACACAAAACTCCAGGTAAGGCTGGGAAGGCTATAGACCATGGTTTCCAAGCCCTTCGTGGGGTCACGCAACATGCCAACAGGGTCCCAATCAATAGCTCACACATTTCTGCATTGTTTTTGTTGCCATCTGGAGACACAAGGACTATATTTAAATGTCAAAATGTGGTAGGAGGCTGCAGCATGACTCAATCAGTTCTGTTTGGCCCAGATCTCGGAGACGTTCCGACAAGCACCTAAAACTCCTCATCTATGGAAAGACTCCCCATGCACCCAATGGAATGCCATGACATCAGGGACTCTTTGTAGGGGCGTGGCCAAGCTGGAAAGGAAAAGGGACTCGGAATTGTCCTGCTGCACAAGGCTTGGGATCTGGCCCAGTCTCCGGCCCCAAGCAGGGCTCTAAAATGGGGTCCAGCAGACAACTAGTTTGGGAACCACTGGATTTAGGGATATCCCAAACAGCAGTGTAACAGTTGGCGCTAAGTGGCTTCAGGATTTAGAGCCAGGATAAGCCCTCTTGAGTAGCTGGGCATGACTGTCCCTTTAAGGGAGATGGCTGCTGCCACAGGCCACACCCCTCCTGGGGATATAAGATGCAGGAAGCTCTGCGTAAGGGCAGTCTGCATTTAGCTGTGGCTGGGAGCTGGCCATGGTGCTGTCCAAGAAGAGCCTGGTGGGTGAAAGGATTAGATGCCTCAAGACTTTATGTTGGGATAATCTTTATGTTGGGATTGTGGTATGTTTGGACACTTGCACTGTAATTAGGCCGGCACATGGACCGTGTGGTCCTCTGGGGCCCTGAAAAACTCTACAGCCCAAGGTCACCCAACCACATCAGGTGTCAGGGGTGGGATCGGGGACCCTGCAGTACAAAGGACGTCAGGCCAGGAAAAGGAGCAAAAACAGAGCGACGGTTGCTGACCCGGTTGCTCCAGAATCTCCAGCAAGCGATGGAAACGGTGTGGTCCTTTGGATCCCTGGCAGGTGTGGATAACTTCGCCAGGTACTTGCCGGAGGGAGTATGTACAAGACCCATGTAGCCCAAAACAAAGGTGTGCTATGCCTGTCAAGCCCAGAGACACTCTATACAAGGGTTGAGTTAAGGAGGCCAGGCAGCGGACTAGATGGAAATGCCTGTACTTGGGGTACCTCAGCTGGATGGAACTGAGCCAAGATGGGGGGGGGGAATGTGCAGTGACAGCAACAAGCTCCCCGAAGCGGACACTAGGGACACAGACTCCCCTGCAAGGCGTGTATTTGTTATCGTTTGCTGAAGGCAGCGGAGGACTCTCCGACACAGGGCCGCTCCAAGATGATGAGAAAAATCAAGACCTCCACAAAGTTTGGCCATAGCTCCATTATTGGAGTTCCTCTGGACACACGGCACAGAACCCTCACCTTCTCCAAAGACAAGAAATGCAGAGTCGCCGCAGCTATTGCACTGCAAGAACAAGACATATTGCAACCTCTTGCCTTGGCGCTAGAGTTCAGGGAAGACTATCGGGTGTATGGGAATATTGGGGGGTGGGGGTGGGAGGTTGGGGCTGTCGGGGGCTGGGGTGGAAGCTGAGAAGTGCTGGGACATGCCCGGGGGCACTGAGAGAAGCGTGATGTCTTTACATGTGTGTTTCTTTTTTTAACATGTTGTGAGACTTTGAGGGTAATTGCGGGATATAAATCGAAAATAATAATCCTGAATCAACAGCTAGAGAGGGAACTGGATGGCAGGCTCCTGGAGTGGCAGAGCGCTTTCCTATTATCTCCACATAAATCCAAGCGCCTAACGGGGGAATTCTCCACTGAGACCAATCAGTTAGATAGACGGCTTGCACCAGGAGTCCACCTTTTCCAACCTAATGAGCTACTGTCAAGTGAAATTAGCTCCATGGCAACACCACTGGGGGACTGTGGCCGGTTGGCTAGTGATGAGAGCCAAGTGCTCTGCAATCTTTCTGAGCAGAGCTTAAAGTAATAAATATTAGACACTAGCAAAGGGGGGCAAAAGGCTTCAAAAGAAAATATCAGGTTCTCCAGAAATCCTACTGCACAAATGGTGGGAACGGATTTTAAACATCCGGGGGAGACGCAAGCTGCATCAGGACGAAAGCACTCAGCCTGTGGCGAAGAGGACCAATTCTAGGCTTTCGCGGGTACCAACGTAGGCAGGCGTTGGGCAGGTTTGCTCAGGTCAGGTCGGAACCCTGAAGACGACAGCATCTAACGAAGCTATCCGAGTACAGCACTAGGCAATAGCCTAGTTTGCTTCAGCACAGGAGCTGAATGAACTTGGTAAGCACTCAGGGTAGGAGCTGAATGAACATAGTAGGCACGTGTGTAACTTGAAATACTGGCACGGCTAATCACCAGAGCTTCTAAAATCGGCACAAGAGTCCTTGCGAAGGCACGGTTAATGCAAACCACCGTAAGCACTCAACAGTCCTGGTGCATTACCGTGCAAGCAGTGCACAATTCGCACACATCACTGGTGGGTTTTGAGGGCCTGTTACACCACAAAGTGTCGCTGGGGGTAAAGAGGCCGGTGTGAGTCTATGACAAGTGGTCTTGTCTCAAGAGATATGGGGGTGAAGAGCGAATGCCAACAAGATGCAGCCAGCGTGCTGGATTTTTTTAGTAGTTCAGGTAACAGCAGAAACGAATCATTCATTGAATTTAACCTATTCAAACACTGGGAATGAAGTACTGGGGTACCAGAGCGATGACTTTCACAACAGCAATGGATGTTGTTCTTTGTTGGAAATGAGTAGATGAACTGTATCAAGCGAAGGGGAGTACGTACTCACTATTCAGGAGCACATACGTCTCTTCTGACTCCTCAATAACTTCCACGTAGCGCTCTGTTCATGCGAGCACTTCAGGAGTGAACGCAAAGTAAAGTGCAATTACTCTGCGGCCTCTGTTGGTTCGAATCTGAGCTGAATCTCTCCAGAGGATTCAGGCCAGTCAACAGCAAACAAGGGAATGTAACCCCATCTTTAATACAGCCTCCAAACATTCAATAGACTTTGTGTATCCAGGAGCTCTGCTCCTCCTCTGCCACCTCCCTCACCTGCTCACCACTCCTTTGCTCCTTGAAATGTATTCGCCCCTTCTCCCTTGCTGCCCCCCATGCCTGGCACTCCCTCCCCAAATACATTTACTTCTCTCCCTCCCTCCCAACCTTCAAATCCCTCCTGAAAACCTACCTCTTCTGTCCGGCTTTCCCCATCGTCAAATCATAGAGTTCTTAAAGGTCACCTAGTCCAACCCCCTGCTCAGTACAGGAAACCCCCAGAAAAGGAGAGCCCACCAATGCCCTGGGCAGTCTGTTCCACTAATGGGCTCCTCAGCTCATTAGTCTCCCTTCCTGATTTACCCAAGGTCCCTCCTCCTGTGTAACTAAGCTAAGCACGTGCACCTGCGATCTCTTCCTGAATGTGTCCCCGTCTCTCCCTCTGTTTCCCCCCCCCCCACCCCTCATCTCTTCTAGATTGCAAGTCTCTCAGGGCAGGGATCTTGTCTATATTTAACCATTGTAAAGCACCAGGGACACTGCCGGAGCTAATAATAAATCATAATAATAATGAGGCAGTCGCTGTGACAGGACCAGAGGCCCCGATAGGGATTCCCGGGCTCTTCCAGAGAGTCCCACCATTTCACCTCATCGCCCTGGCTGGTACCGCCCCGTGCTGGCCAATGGCGTGCTCACCTTTTTAGCCTCTTTCAGGCGTTTCTGGAGGTCAGCCTGCTGCTCCTGCATTTTGCTCTTCCACTCCTGCACCTGCTCCAGCTGGATCTTGTACTTCTCCAGCTCCTTCAGCTTGGCCTTGTCTTCGTTCCTCTTCATCTTCAGAGTCTCCAGCTTCTCGTCCAGGTCTCGGATTTGAGTGCGGAGGTTCTCCTCCTCCTGCAGAGCCAGGGGGAAAAGGAGAGGTAGCACAGCAAGAATGGCTTCCAGAGAGTACACGGACAACCAGCCCAGACCCTGGAATTCAGTGACATCTTTTCTAAGAGAGAGCATCATTATGGTCACTTTAGAACAGTGATGTTCCCTCTGGCTGTGCATTGCCAGAGCCTGTACTGATATTCGTGGCACATGGCACAACTTGAACGCTGATGTGGGGTCAATTTTCCACACTGCCCAGCCCCCAGAGGCTCTCACTGACTCCAAGGAATTCTCCTCTTATTCCCCTACCGTTCGGATTAGCGGCACATGCAAGTGTGTTGGATCTGCCAACACCGAGTTCCCAAACTAGGGGTCATGACCAGGGACCTATGTTCGCTGCATAACCGATTCCAATGAGCAGTGAACACAGGTCCCCGCTTATAAGAAAAAGATGACTGCATCATTCCCAGTGGCCTGCAAACTGGAGAGATGGCTGCACAGGAAGATAAAGATTGGTCAAGGAACACAGGAAGGAAGATTGTGCCAGTTGAAGGAGAGACTGCTGCCCTACGCTAACTAATGGGGAAGCTGTTGGGTAGCAGAAAGAGCAGAAAAATACCTGTGGGTCTTTGAGAAAAGTCTGCACTTGGTGACAGACGGCCCGGCCCTAACATGGGTAGGACTGACAAACACATTATAGGGAGCCCCATTGACGGGTTCATTTAAAAACTAACGACACACTACGGGCTGCCAGGTGGCAAATGTAAAACTGAACCCCGGTTTTTCTCGTGATCTTTCTGCTTCAGTAAAAATAGGCGTCCCTGTGAACCAGGAGACCAGCTTTCAGGCAAATGCATTTTAAGTTGACTCTCTCTTCAAGGCAAAACACAAGTAATGAGAAGTCGGAGTGCCATTTCCCTCCGCTAGGTGGGGCTTCCTCCAGATTACTCTCTCACACACTCCAGCTCAAAGGGCTGCACGCCTTGAGCTATTAAATTCTGTCCTTGGGCCCCAAATTCAACTAATTAAAAAGGGACAAGGTAAAAGTAACAAAAAAAAAATCTACAGAACGAATCGAGACTGGATGCCACAGGATATATATTTATCGGCGCTGCAAAGACCACCACATCGTCTTGGTCCGTCGCCAGCGTCCAAGGCAGGAACTGTGGCCAGGAGGCGCTTCCCTAGAAAACTGTCTCGCGCAGTGTTCAAAAGTCTCACTGGGAGGGGCTTGGAGAGGATTGCACAGCCTAGTGCAGGGGTGGCCCAGAGCTGGATCATGATCCACTGGTAGATCACAAGGTAGTCTGTGGTAGATAACAGTGTGGGGAGGAGATCAACTCTGGAGAGGAGAGGAGAGCAGGACCAGCACCCCAGGGAGTGTGCCTGGGGAGAGAAGGTTCTCTCTCTCTCTCATGGGAGTGTTCCTCTCCATTCAAGAGACCAGACGCTGAGGTGCTGTAGGCTGGAAGTCTGCACGAGGGGGCCAGGTCTAAGCACCAGTGCCAGTGGGAGGGGTCTTGGTAGATTGGAGATGATGCTTGGGTCAAGTAGACTGCACGTACCATACATTTGGCCACCCCCGGCCTAGTACATCTCGGAGCAGGGGGGATTTATGGCTTGATATTCCAAGATCTCCTTCTCTTATATCTCACTACACCTCAACTTTGGGTCTCCCATGAAAAGCAAGTCAAGGGGTAAGGAGACCCAGGTTCTAGTCCCAGCTCTGTCACTGACTTGTGTGTGGCATTGGGCAGGTTACCGGAATCTTTCCATTTCATCTGACTTTGCCTTTAGCCCATTTCTCATCTATGGGATGGAGAGTGACCAGAATCAGTTTTCCAGTAATGGTTTCAGAATACAACAGGAGGGTTTATAAGCCGATGATAATCGCCTCACCCACCAATCCATTGGAGATGTTCACACACACACACTTAGGTGGCAGTGCCCAGTATTAGAATTTCCAGCAACAGCAAAATCACCCAGACAAAATTGCTGCTTGTGAGTCAGAATAGTGAGAGAGAACAGCCCAGCTGTCCTACTGAGTCAGACCAATGGTCCATCCAGTCCATTACTCAGTCTCTGACACCGGCCAGTATCGGATGCTTCAGGGGAAGCGTAAAGAAATAGAGCGATTATGGAAGGATTCATTCCCTGTCATTCATCCCCAGCCTCTAGGAAGTCAGAGTTTCAGGGATGCCCTGGGCGCGAGATTGCACCCCAGAGCTAATAAGCACTGAGGAGTTTTTTATCTTTGTGAATTCTAATTCTTTTCTCAACCCAGTTATTTTATTGGCTTCAACATCCCACAACAGTGAGTTCCACAGGGAAACATGACGGGAGCTGGGGAACGGAATGGATCCCCCATGGTGACCTGTTGGGTGCTTCTCCCAAGCCACCATGATTGGCCACTGTCAGAGACAGGATGCTGGGCTAGACGGACCATTGGTCTGATCCAGTCTGGCACTTATGTTCTTATGAGACCATGCATTGTGTGAAAATATTTCCTTGTGTTTGTTCAAAACCAGTTACTGATCATTTCATGGGTGCCTCCAATTTCTATATTTGCTTTCCTTTACCACCCATCATCATCTCTACCTCGATCGTATCTTCCTCCTCAGTCACCTCTAATAGAAGATAAAGAGCCCCATTCTTTTGTTTTTTAGTCTCTTCACGTATGAAAGCCATTCCATACACCGATCCTTCCACCTTCCTGCACTGGCTATGACTGGGCTTACTCTACTGGAAAAGGGCAGCACAGGAACAGCTTTAGGGATGAGCTTCTTGTGGTCAGGCTAAGAGAACGTTCACAGCTGGGGTAAGCTGGCACTAAAATCTGGCCCTTCCTTACAGCTCCCACTGCCGAGACTCTTGGGCCACGCTCTCTCGCCTTGATGACTGCAACCTCCTTCTGACTGACATTCCCTGCTCTTCCCTGCATTCTCTGCTTCCGTTCAACACTCTGCTGCCAAGGTCATCCACCTCACCCACTGCTTTGAACATGCTCCTTCTCTAGGTCTCTCTTAGGGGTTGTAGCTAGGTTGGAATAGGGGGCAGAAGATGGGAACGGGACTCTACTGCCCCACTCGGGAGCCCGGAATGCAGCTATACCAGGAACCCTGGACCCTGCACTGCCTGTCCCTATTATAGCTCTGCCCTGGGTCTCCCTCTCCCCATATGCATCCAGCACAAACTCCTTGTCTAAACTGTCAAGGCTCTACATGGCCCTGCTCCTCCCTATCTTTCTGACCTTGTTTCTGGCTGCTCCCCTCCCAGGAACGTCAGCCCTCCCCTGCCCTCTAAACTGTCTTTGCCCATTTCTCTTTCCTGCTGCCCCCATTCCTGGAACTCCATCCCAGAACACACACGGCTCCCTCTTCTCCCGACCTTCAAATCCCTTCTTAAAAACCCCACCAACCACTCCTGTCAGGCTTTACCCTTCTCCATCTTCTGGATCCTGTAACTAAGCTAAGCGCATGCTCCTGTAACTTCTTAACTTCATGAACGTCTCCTACGTGCACCCCTTCGTCACCCATGGTCAATTCTAGAACGTAAGCTCCTTAGAGCAGGGATCTGCCTCTAATCACGACTGTTCAATGCCAGGCACATTGCAGACTCTAGATAAATAATAGTGATACTTTAGAAAGTAATGAAGTATCTATTTCCTTTGACCTTCTACCCTGGACCGCACCTATCTTAGTGTTCTGTAAAGCGCCAGGTACATCGCTGGCGCTATACAAATGCTTGTAATAATAAACAACAACTCCTCCTCTCCCCCAGAGAATGCATTCAGACACTGTCACAATGAAGCTACTAAAACAATGTTCTGCAGGGAGCAGTGCATTCCAGCCACCCTTACCTTAGTGGGTGATGGGGCTACAGGAGGAGCCATGGGGGAGGTCAGAGGAGTTGGAATGACTGGGGCAGCCAACGGCGTCTGAGCAGGCGTGCTGGGTTCGCTGCTACTCATCTCGCCCCCGGAAGCAGAGGCGGAGCCCGAAGGCCCTGCCGTACCACTGGATGCTGCGGAACTGGTGGTCCGGGTGGGCTGCAAGACAGCATTTTCAGGGAAGAAAGGGTAGAGTCAGGTCAGTGTTTAGACTGCAAGAAAGCTAGAACATGCACCTAATTCCACCTTTGTCCAGTTCTTCATTTCGTACTGTCCCCCGCCTCCAACCTCACCCCATGTTTCCCTGGCTGGAATGGAGTACGATTGCAAAATTATTGCCAGGTGAGTGATTCTGGTTGGGGCTTTAATCCCTGTGTTCTACTACAAGGCAATCAAAGCAGGTAAGGATCCCCCGTAACCATACAGAGCCTGCAATAAGTTCCAGTTAGCTGCTAGGGACGGAACTGGGAACAGATCTCCGCCATAGTTATACGCCGTCCTGTACGTACCCCTTTGTGTTTTCAGACTTTTGCTGAAGGAGACGGGAGGCACAGAACAAGCAGCATTTTGCTTTGACAATTACACGGGCGAGAAACAGCAGTAAAAATGGCATTGTGGGACCTCAGCACAGCTGCATCCCTGGTCTGGAATCCCACCTGCTGAATTTCAGGGGTGCAATGCATGTCAGCGTCACTATGATCTTGGAAAGCCAGCTCAGTTCTGGCAGGATCGAATTCTACCTTGCTTATCAGTCCCAGAATTAAAAGGCTGCAATTCACAAGCCCCTAATGCCAGAGTAGTTCCACTTTAGAGTTGGCGGCTTGTGGATCATGGCTGAGAAACGGCTACCGCACAAGCTGTATTATGGGTGGAAAAAAACTCAAGACGGAAAGATGCCAGACCAACTCTCAGATCCCAGGAACACTCTGTAACTAGCACTTGTAAACAGCAGCCATTTGATCTGGGATCAATGAAAGACAATTAAAGCTCTGCAATGGCATTTTCAGAGTGGAAATACACTAGGAGTGGTTCAAATAATCCAGAGAGGACAGATAGGCATAGGACACAGCTACTAATGAGGACCTGCCCGGACTCCATTTTCTAACTAGGCAGATGTGCAGCTATGCTGGAAACTCTTGCTGCTTGATCATTTGAAGAAGCAGGCCTTCAGTTTTTGATCAGCAGGGCACCCTGGCACGACGGTATGCAGTTGGGAGCTGAAACAGGACCTTATACCCACATTTTCAGGTATCCAAAACAGTGCCCGATTATTGTTTGGGTATCCAAACCCCCAAAAATTTTGGTTTTCTGGTATTCGAGTACCTGAAAATTACCTGGAAATTTTTTAAAAATCCAGGACCGGAAGTCCCGGGGGGCAGGGATCAGGACAAAAACTTCATTCCGGTATATTGGTATTTTGGTTACTCGATTGGATATGGTTTAGAGTACTGAAAAGTACCCAAATATTTTTGAGTCAAAACAGGTACCACAAATTTGATTGGTACACCCATTTTTTGCGAGTACCCCTTGCCCTTCCAGTGCAGAAGTGTGCCAATTGCATGGACAGTCTGCTAGGGATGACGTGAAGGAGGAAGAGCACTAGTCTGGAATCACTCAGCCTTCTAGAGGGTCATGAATCGATCCGGCATTTTAAAGTGAATAGCTGAACGACTTGCTCTCAGAGAAATAAGGGATTTCTATATTCTTATCCAGAGAAACTACCTTAGAACAATGGGGGTGAATGGTTGAGGAGATAAAGAAGAGAAGGCCCATCTCTCCAGTGTAAAACAGAGGGGCATCTGAGCTGCATAAACTGTGTCAAATCGCTCTGCATGGATCCCTCCAAACATGGCTTGTGCTAGAGATTCCCCCAACATAACCCAACAACGGCATCAGGAAAACTTCAAAGTGAAATTACCCTGCAGCCCCCCCAGGAGCCAGCCATTTGTAAACAAGATTTGCATATTTTACATTTTCCTGCGCTTTAATTCGATGGATTATTCAGGATTTCAGCAAACAGCTAATTCTGGGTGCTTGGGATAGTTTTAATTCTACAGTGTTTTAAGTTTGTGGTTTTATCCGGTTACCTCAGTGAAGAATTGCAGATTTTGCTCATGGTTCTTGGAAGAATTAAACCGTGTCTTCTCCATGTGTTTTTTGTCTCGAGCCATGAAAGATGCTGGGAACTTTCCTTTTAAAGGAACCACCTGGCCTGGCATACAAGACTCATAGGGATACAGGGCCAGTCATTTTATTCAGAAAAAGACTTGGTTGATATGGACTTCATCTAAAAGGCAGATTTCTGGCTCACATCCAACCAGGGGAGCCCAGTGCCGGGAAAATAAATGCTAAGGAGATAACGGATGTTAATTTGAATAACTGTGCTGCGACGGAAGCCGCTCGAAGGCAGGCCTGAGGAAGCACTTACTGGGGCTGGATGGAGTTCACAGCGGTGTAACTAATGGGGCTCCTTCTAAGGAATTAGCTGAGGAGATGACAGGGACGTGGGGGTTTAGGGAACAGTAGGCTCACCAGGAGGGCTGATGGATGTTCACATGCAGCCCCTCAGACACTTAAAAGCCTAACGCACCCACTGCCATTGCATTGAGGGACATTCGATTTCATCACAATTAATTCCTTCCACTAGTCCCGCCACCACCAGAGTGTGTTGTATTTTTAGAATCACGTAGGGCTGCCTGAACCCATTCAAGTAGCCCTCATTCTGCTGGATGATCAAAGAGCCTGATGCTTGCTGTGGCAGGGTGCGTTCCCTGCTTGTAGAAGGGAAAGGTTTGGCAAACGCACTGAATCGATTCGGGTAATGTGCTCGAGAGAGAAGGCCAATCTGACGTTCCCCAGCTGGAGAGGGTTAACTGGCATCCAACCCTTCTCTCAGAGTACCCATTTGCCAGACCCGCATTCTGTCACCATGAAGCAGACTACCCTACACAACCAGGTTTTGCTTTGCTGCTACAAGAAATTCTCAGGTTACTTTGCAGATAAAAATTGCTCAGAGTCAGCCTGAGCTTTCTGATGACGTCATCTCAGAGCAGTAGCAGAAGGGCAAAAAACCTGGCCTCTTCTCTGCACGAGCATATCCCTGCGTTGTTCCCAAGGCAATGAAAAGGTCACCATTTGCAGCATGGACCATTAACCTTCCTGGTTGCAAAAGGATAAGGAGACCCTGGGCCTACTGCTGATCGAGAACATTAACACCTCCCTGTGGGAGGGTAGGGTAGCATGCTTTGTTGCAAGTCCTGATGAGGCCCCCCCATTTCCAAAGGCATCATTAGAGACTGGCAGCTGTCAACGGATATTAAACCTCCCATATGGGGAAAACGGTTTTGTCATTCTCTGATCTCAGGCAAGGGCACAGGACAAACTCTGCTAGTGGCACCAGTTGGTCGAACAAATGAGATCATCTGAATTACTTCCATATCCATCTTTTAGATTTGGGACAAACAGCAACCCCCTTCTCTCTCTCTTGGTTACCACTTAGTAATGGAGAATATTAAATGCGTCTATGTCCAGGGTGATCTACTACTGCCTCTTCTGTAACAGGCTGCTTCACCGTGTTCTGGATGCTGGCAACATTCAATGAAGTTGTCAGGGAGAAGCTCTGAGCCCTTCTGACAGAGAGGAACCTTGGATGAGGTCAAGCCATCTGCAACTGAATCCGGACAAGACGGAGGTGATGTTGGTGGGCGAGGGCTTGGGGGGACCTGGGGGTGGTTGAATCTCCTCTTATTTGGGGGGGTTCGCCCTCCCATGGTCTCGCAGGTGCGGAGTCTGGATGTGCTCCTCGATTCGCAGCTCAGCCTGGAATCTCAGGTTGTGGCCGTGGCGGGGAGTGTGTTTCGGCAGTTACATCTTGTCCGGCGGCTTCGGCCGTATCTCTCAGACTCCGACCTCGCCACTGTCATCCATGCCTTCATCACCTCGAGGCTGGATTACTGCAACGCGCTCTACGTGGGGCTGCCCGAGAAGCTGGTCC
>QEPC01005437.1:132439-144422 GCA_003113815.1 Sphenodon punctatus | reverse complement strand
CGTGTACGTAAGACCTGGCTGTTCCGTCAAGCTTTTGGCGAGGGGTAAGGGTGGGGGCTTTCCTCACATATTGTATTTTAAATTGTTTTAAAATTTTATATCATTTTAAATGAATGTTGTTTGCCGCCCCGGGCTGCCCTGTGGGCAGGAGGGGCGGGATATAAATTTTAAATAAATAAATAAAAATAAAAACCTGGACAGTCAACAGAGGGGTGAGTAGGAGACTGTTCATCAAACTCATTCATAAGGTGGTGCAATGAGAAATGCCACCCCCTCTTCTGCACAGCGTGTATAAACAAGAGGACGCCAACGACAACATGCATTTCCGGCACCATTGTTCTATTAATAGTATACTACGGTCACACTGCACACTTCATCTCTTCTTCTAGAAAAGGTGGAAGATTAAATATATCCCCACACTATTTTGTCTCTTACTGCCTAACCTATATTGGGACCAACAAAGCAACCACACTCTCTCTAGAAAAGGTGGCATCCAAGGGGGCAGACGTAATGAACGTGGTGCATTTTTTAACAGAATGAGTAGCCAAATCATTTCACGGGCTGACGTGAACATAATGTATGCAGCTCCCACACTATGCTTAGCTCAATGAGTTCCCCAATTGGGCATCTTGTGTTGCCGCAACATAGGGTGAAAACAGACATGACGCTAACCACCCTTTAACCACCCTTGGTGGTCATTGATGCATGTTGCAGGGCTGTATTGGTGCCCTATGCAGCCCTGAAACATGCATAAATGACCACCAAGGGTGGTCTGTTTTCACCCATACATGCTAGTACCAACAGCAGATTGGAATAATGATGAAAGATTTAAAATTCTTCTGGGTAACAGGCTGGGTGCCTTGTAGTTAGAACAAAATATTTTTAATAAGCTCTCTCCATAGCCGGGGTTTTAAAGAGGCCAGACAGTCACCTGTCGGGGATGTTGTCATCCTGCATCCTGACGGGGTTGAACTAGATGGCCCCACGAGGTCCCTTCCGACCGTATAATTCTATGGTAGGAGCTCAGACCTAGCTGTAGTCACTTGAACACCACACTGGAAACAGGAGACGCCAATGGCAGCAAGTCGCTTGACTCGCTCGTGCCACTGCTGTAAACGGTTCGTTACGTAAACACAATGGTATCGTTAGCTTCTGGAGGCTCTATAGCCAATCTGGACTCTCCCACACAACGCTGTCTCCTCTACATTAAGCTTCATTTGTTAGAGTACTGAATCTCATCACACCCCAGCCACCGCTGAAGGAATCCTACATGACATGCTCGTCGGCTGCTCTAGCGAAACCTCTCTCCCCTCCACAGCCAATAACCCAAAGCCCCCTGCTGCAAAATGCCCCGGTCAGATAATGAACAGCAGCCAGCGAGAAGTAATAATGTTAACACTGGATTCCAAGAGGGGGGCTGCGGCAGTAAAGTGGAACTACTGAGCATTACTACTTTAATGCTCGAATCCATCCAATTAGTTCTGGGTAGGAGCGAAGAATAATGGTCCCAATAACCATTTCGCCCTTGGAAATTCACAGCCATGGCGTCGTCACACTCGGTAGGGAGGCATCCCTACCCCACAGAGCTTCCTCAGATGTAGCAAGCTCGGGAAGGGCCGAACAGGAAACCCATTTGGGAATTTAGTACTCGGTGCTCAGACAAGACAAGTGCCCCCAGCTGTTGGCTCTCACCTTGGGCCGCCTGGCGGTGGTCTGGAAGGCAACAGGAGTAGAAGGCAGGAGGAGGAGAGACATTCAGACAGGGGAGAAACAGGAACAGAGATACAGACAGCAGCAGCAGCAGCAGCAGCAGATGCAGCAAAGATTGAGGTAAAGGAGACAAAAGACATCGCTGCAGTTAGTGTGCAAGGCATCATGTCCACATGCTCAACACCACATGCCCACCAGGGTAGCCCTGGAGAAACCCTCCTCCAGCTGATCCCCTGAAGAAATAGAAACCGGTTGTGGCTTATCTCGTACCTGAGCTATTTTTTTTAACGAAACGCTTTTAAATCTCTCTCACTAAGGATGTCAAGGCTTATCTGGTCCAGCAGGGGGCAGCCCACCAAGGCTGAGCTACAGAGGCGGCAGGACCGCGCAGCCTACTCACATGACCACGTATGAAACGAGTGGCCTGGCCATTTGGATCATGGCGAGAACCACGGACCCTGCAGCTGCACTATCTCCTCAGCTTAACAGGGCATCAGACTCCTGGAAAGGTCTCAGCGAGAGGAGCCAAATCTGGGTTCCAAAGGCTTCGGCCACGCAATTCCTACACTGCTCATGGCTCAAACCGTTCTTCCAGACGACTCGACATGCCTCTAAAGAAAAGTCATGAGATCCCATAATATTAAAAGCTGGGGTGACCTTAAGGCAATGCAGCAGTGGGGCTACCACACCTCCCCTTTAAGAGAGGACGATTATGGAAAATACATGTTCCAGCCCTGCACTGGAACCAAACCAGCCCTGCACCATGTATTTTTCATACATGCCCTCTTTTAAAGGGGAGGTATGGTGACCCTAAGCAGCAGCCACAGGGGTCTAGCCCTTTTCAGTTTAGATCATCATGTCGTTTGCATTTTTTTATTTAAAGTTTCAGCTTAAAAGAAAAAAAACAAAAGAAAAGAAAAAAGCCAGACATTTCCATAGCGGAGACGCCATTTTCCCTTTGCCTCTACAGAAGAATGGGTGCACACTGTCAGGGAAGGGCCACTTGGCCCAACACGGGGGCTTTGAAAATCCCCTAGGGAGAGCAAGGCAGGGACCACCAAGGCTACCAGTCTAACCAGCCCGCAGCTAAGGCAACTGGTCTCATCTTGGCCTTATCGTCCCCCTGGCTGTGCAATTACAATACTCTGTTACCTATTGCTGACGGAGACTGCACCGCAAACTAAGCCCGTGGGGGTGGGGAGGAAACTTTGAGCAGCTTTCCACCAACAACCTAAATGCGGGGAAAGCACAAAGGGATTTTTCCCCCCCTCTTGGCAGACAGAGCACACGACTCCAGAAAATAATGAGGGAAGGAGAAGAGACCTCTTTGCAAGTTGACCCTTTGTTGGCTTGTACTATTCACAGCCTACTAGAGTACATCTTACAATGGTTTGAAGTCTTTCATAGTCTTTTCTCTGCTATGGAAGAAACAGTAGGGTAAAAGGAGGAACACAGGAGATGGATAGAAATGCAGCCCTTGGGAGAATCTCCTGTTGCACGTAGTTGGGAGCAAGAGGTTTAAACAAATGTAGTCCATTGACAACTCTGCCACCATTTAAAGGCAGGTTGGCCTTGAGCTAATGCAAAACTCTGAAGCAGCTGGACTCCAGGTAGTTTTTAAGTATTTTCCTAAATAAATAAATAAATAAATAAATAAATACCAGGGATACACAGACTATCCTAAAAGCAGAGTATATCACCCTGGGTGGTTCATGGACAGGGCGTGGGTGCTGGGACCACTCTCTTTTTTCTTTATTTTTTACTCTTTAAAAAAAATATATAAATGCATGTTCTTAGCCTTCTGGATATAAAAATAACCTCAAAAACGTGAGCTGACCCTAAATTGATGCAGCCACGTTTGCATTAATCTGCGAGTTGCAAATTGTCCAGCTCATTTCAATCAAGGCCCATGGACTCAGATTTTGGAGGTGGGGAATTTTAAAACAGGAGGCACAAAGTGAGCAAGTTTTCCTAGTGTGCAAAAACAAAGAAAGCAACCTCCTCGCCCACCACAAAAACAAACAAAAAACCCACAAAAGATAAAAACTTGAAGATAATTTTATGCCAAGTTGGGAAAGAGATTTCACCCAATTCATCTGGAAAAGCTAGGATCTACTCCTTCATCAGAGCTCTCCAAACACATGCTGCAGACTGACTCTTTCAAAACCTTACGGCAACGGTCTGCACATTCTGAATCTCTCTAAAGCAGAAAGACTGCAGAGAAGCTTCAATACAGCAACCTCACTCTCTTCAGGGGACTTTGCAAGCCGTGGTATGCTCCAATGACTTGCTCCTTGCCAAGTGTTGGGCTCCCAGTATGGCATGTTAAAGAGGAACTTGACAAAGTCTCTATTGTCAGAGGAGAATGTTGCTTCAGACACGGATCCGGCTGCCCTATTGTGGAGGGGTTTGGCATTGGAAAAAACTGGTGCCAGGATTGGTAGTAGTAACTGAAGGGCTCGGCGAGTCCAAGAAACAGATAAGTGCCCTTGGGAACCAACCATCATTAGTAACAGAAGGTTGAAATGTTTTAAAATGGCAACCAACTTTCTGCTTTCAAGAAATACTTTAACGCTACCGATGCCAGCTAACAACTTTAGGCTAGGTATAAAAAGTTTAAGGCAATACCAGTTCCTCCCCGATACCCCAGCATCTGGCATTAGACATCAACACACACTGCTGGTTTGTGAGGTATCCTGCCTTAATTAAAAATCACCTCAGAAGCCTCTTTCGCATCAAGGGGCAACACCTAAGGAGAGGACAGCAGAATTCACCACTCTCTTTGTCCCCGTTATCTAGGCAGAAAATTAAGCGGGCAAAGCCAAGCTAGGTCCGAGTTCAAAATCTTTCTTTGAAAAAAATAAAATAAAATAAATGAGTCAGCTAGTGGATTCTTTGGGAGAATAGCTCATTTGTGAGGGAGATAACCAATGGGTCACCAATTTTGGATGAAAACTGGGCCTAATCTTGATTGGAAGGTTCTGTCTCAGTTTGGACGCCCTGTACACTGTGCCTCATTCCATGTGTCATAAAAACGCAGACACAAAACCCTCCTCTCTTTGGGCTGACTCTAATAAGTGCTCTGGAGTCGTTCTAGAGAGCCTTGAACTTAAGTTCCCTCTAAGCAAATTAGACATTTTATTCCAAAGCAATTCTGTGAGATACGTGCTGGTGAACTCAAGAGAAAAGCTGGCTCCTCCTCCCTTCTAGGGACTAAATCCCATTAAAAAACACAGTTAATATACAACATTTCTCACTACCAGTTTTTCAGGAAAGCGACTGCACTACAATTGTTCCTTGGGGGACAATATTGGATTACCAATGGGATGTAAGTTGTTTTTCATGATGGCCCTGGACACTCTTAAGCAGACAACAGGTGTGAAAACATTTGGGTTCCCCTGTTCTAGAACTGTGCTAGATACCTGAACCTTTTCAGGGTCTAGAAGAACTTGGAGACCAGCTGCGCAGAGTATAGCTTGATGCAAGATCATCATGGCTGCTTGTGCTCCCCGGATGCATTGTGTACCAAGGAATCTGGCCATGAATATTCCATTAGTAACCAATTCTGAACTCTGCTGCATAATGCCTGTGGATAAATATTTGATGCTATTGCATAACCTTTGCTCTGACAGAAGATACCACATTTGGAAGGGAGCCTCTGGGACCCACAGTAGAAACACATGCATGATGTGTGGGAACTTCACTTCTAACATCTAGACATTAACAGGACGCCTCCTGGCTGTCTAAAACTAGAAGGGGACAGAGCTCTCCAAGTCTTTAATATATTGGGGCTGTCCTCATGCCTTCCCTGGTCCCCACACCCCCTGGAGCAAAATGGGGGGGGGGATGAAGAGGGAAGCATTCCCCGCTCAGAAAGGTAGAACTGGCCACATCTTTAAGGGCAAAGCGAGGCCAGTTATAGCTTTACTCCATTCAGAGGTGAAGTACCAAGCGGAAGTGATCAGCATCTTCCTAGTGAGTGACCAACACACAGTGCTTTGGACAGTCCCAACACTAATGGGGCCGTCAGATCTCAGGTTACACAATGGCCGTGTCAGGTAAGGTGGGCTTTGAGTTCGCTAACAAGTTTAAATCCTAGTTTAGACAGACTCACTCAGTTTAGCTACCTGTGGTCCCTAGCTGAGCTGGCCCCATTTCTATAGTATCTGGATATCTCACAATCTAAAAGGTATTTAACCTCACAACCTGCCTCTATGCCAGGCAGTGCTATTATTGTCCCCATAGTACTAAGCGGAACTGAGGCAGAGACTAACTTGCCTAAAGTCACGCAGGAGTCTGTGGTGGACCATTTCCATGGACCCTAAGCTTCCTGACCACTACAACATCCTCTCTCTCAGCTAGGGAAAGCCAAACAATTTGAGGAAGCACAAGGTTAACTTTGATTAACTACGTTGCCCAGACTGGCCGTGCTCCACTACCAGCCGCTGCACAGAGGTATAACTGGGCTGGATGGGCCTTGCAGTTGCCTTGGGGAAGGAGGGCAGCACCATCAGGAAGCATGGACCACTGTGCATCTTATAGCTACACTCTTTCCATTACAGCCTAGTGGACCTGGAAGATCAGAATTTAAATCCTGTCTAAGTCATGAACTCCCTGGGTGTCCTTGGGCAAGTCACTCTCTCTCGGCTTCAGTTCCCCATCTGTAAAATGGGAACCATCACCACAAGGTAAGGATTGTAAAGTACTTAGAACACTGAAAGTGCAATAGAAATGGATAACAGACCATGTTTAAAAGATGAGTTAACCTGTCTACGCTAGCACTAGAATTCAAGCTAGCCAACATGCTGAGAATCCCCTCTTTTCCACTCATGTAGACATGCCTCCCGTGTGTGCTTTGAATGCCTATTTCCACTCACAATGCTTGTGAGAAATACAAGGCAGAACGAAGCCTTGCTTGCATTTCCATATTTAATTATAGGAGCTGTTGGCTGCTTAAGATACATACGATAGCAACAAAAATTTTACATCAAGATTGCAACTCCTCCTTACCGAGAGTCTAATTTATATTTAGAGAGTCCCTTACTTTCCCAGTCTTTGGAAAGACTCAACTTCTCCAGAGGATGCTGTATACTTGGATGAACCTTGGGAATTAGTTTTGTTAGCTGCAGTTTCCCATTAACACAATTACGTGCTCATACTCTAGATGGCTATTTTTGACAGCTGAGGGTTTAGTGCACGACAGCCGGATCTACTTTCCAATGGGTATAATTTAGAAGAGCTCTTAAGGGAAGTAAGAGCACCTGAACCTTTTTCTCTCAGAAATAGCTATATACAAACAGAGCACTTACAGGAGGGAAATAAAAAAAAGGAAGAGGCATTTTAATATGGCCACTTAAAGATCAATCAGGTAATTATAGCAAACTAAAACTTCTTCAGAAGAAATGCATCATGGTCCCAAAGACTATCAAACCACCAAAAATTGGATATATATGGATCTTGGTTTCCAGACTTGGACACAGCCTCATTATCTTTCTGTTCCCAAGGGCGATGCATAATTAGCACTTGCAAAAACTTTCCTGTTGAAAGGGGTTTAAAGCAGCTTTTAAAATAATCGCCACACCGCAGAACGCTGCTACAGTGGGTCAGCTCAAGGCTACGGCTCCGTAAATCAAATGCATTTACTGTAATAGAATTGAGAATACAAAGTCTTGTGGCTGCTGCAGCTCCAGAGAGATTAGCATGGCAGGGGAAGTTCCACATTTGCCTTTAGGGCATTTGTATTTTAATGAGACCAGGAATAAAGCCTTGTTCTTCACCGGCTGCTCTTAAAAAACGTACGGCACGGATATCTTGGGTTATGTAAAAAATAAATGTGAAAGGCACCAAGAGGAAAGCTAGGCTGAACCCTATCGAAATTACTATCTCGAACACAGAAATCCCCCCATCACATGGTCAGTCATTAGGAAATATTAAAAGCAAGCAAGGGAACAAAATGGTTGATCAGCTGGCATTGCGGGAGAAGACAAACACACTATTGTCAGCATGCAACTTTTACAAAGCAAGCAGCAATATCCCCCCAGCAGCAGCGATGGCAACGCTGAGCCGAGCTTGGTTACCCCAAATTAAGCTGCAGAGTCACTGCATGCAACAGAACAAACATCAGGCTGTCAGGGGAGATGGAAAAGGGGCTTGAACTCAAACTAAAAAAGACTGGAAATGAAATGCAATCACGTCGTTTTTAGCCTAAGTATCCCCCCCCCGCCCCGGCTTATCTCCCTGCCATCCGCTCAAAACTCAAAATTAAATCTCTGCAGACTTAACGTACAAAAGGAAAAAAGAGCAACAAAAATTAAATAAAATTTAAATGATTTAGAAGCAGCTTTAGAAACGAGCATGTGGCTACGGCAGATTGTACCTTCCGTGTTGTTGGGGCCTGTCTCATCATTGCAGAAAAGACAGAGGAAGAGAGAGAGAGAGAAGAGGGAGGCAGAGAGAAAGAGAAGATTAGAACATTCAATCACAACAATGCTGCACTATCCCCGGAACAGCCTGTCCAGCAACCCTGCAAATGGCTGCAGTTCTTCTCTCTCATCTGCCATCCATTGACCCGGATAATCCAGCCAACGCTTCTCCCCCAAACCCCCAGACTGTCACAGACACTGCTCATTAGCGGGGCTCCGGTGCACCCGGTCCGGATCCATCCCAGCAGCTGCAGGTCGCACTTCCTTTCTCCGCTGCCCTCGCCAACCACCGCCCTGACTGCTCATTACATCATCACTTATGGATTTTTATTCCCCTCCTCTCTCCAAGTTCCTAGGCAGCCCTTGGATCCAGGCACCGCACCAAGGCTTGGGCTGATGGTTCTCCCCCCCCGCGCACACCCCCAAGAAGGGGAGGGCAGGGAGGAGCGGAATGAATGTGCCAAGGGACAAGAGAGGTGCTCCTCTGTAACCTAGCAACGCCTTCGGCTCAGCTGTCTCACGGGCTAATTAAAACCGTTGCTTCGTCCCTCCTCCGGCAAGAACGGGCCCAGCTCAGCTTCTGTGCATGCAGGCGGAGAGCTCGCACATCTCCTTGCTTAGACAGTGCCAGCCTGCCTGCCTGGCTTGCTTTTAGGCACCATCTATACAGAAGCCACAGGGCAGTAGCTTCACTCTTTCCCACTCCTGTGCAGGGAAACATGCACAAAGCCACCCACCCACCCCCATCTTGGACGATGCTAAGAATATTCACTGCCTAACTATGCTTAACTTGGTGCCTATACGGTCTGGGCCCCTCACTCTCCGTGCCCTGGAGCGACCCCTGCACTCCACCGGGGGCGCCCTTCTCGGTGTCCCCCGGCGGGCACGGGGAGGGGGCATTCTCGGTGGCGGCGCCCAGGCTGTGGAACTCCCTTCCAGTGGCGGCCCCGGTGGCCCGGGACCTTGCCTCATTTTGGCGACAGTGCAAGACCTGGCTGTTCCGCCAAACCAGCCAGGTTTTTTTCTTTTATGCCTCCCTTTTATGTATTTTATATATTTTATGTATATTTTTAAAATATTTTAATGTTTGTGAGCCGCCTTGAGCCGCTTAGGCAGGAGACACGGGATAAAAATGTTGGAAGTAAATAAATATAAACTTCCCAGATCACAACCGCGCACGCCGCCGCCGCCGCCGGCCCCCACGCTAACCAGGGCACAAGGGAAAATGAGATTGATTGGAAAATGTTGATTCAACTACAGATCCACGTGCCCCGACTAAGACAACAGCGAAAACTGAAGAAGAGACCAGGCTCGCTGGGGAATCTCCTGCCTTAGGAAATTGTCTCAAAGGACCGAAATGCACACGGAATATCCTTCCGCCCAGCGTTAGAAGATGCCTCAGTTAAGCACCAGTTGGAGTGGGAAAGATTTCAGTGCACTGTCAAACGTAGACACCAGCTTCAACGCAGGGTGCCTTTAAAGTGCAATGTTATTCCCAGATTAATCCCCTATGTTATTTATTTAAACTAGTTATCCCATCTACTGTGTATACAGCGCCAGCAGCGTGCCCAGTACTAAACAGTTTTAAGCAGGCTCAGTCTCTGCCTCCCCAATGGGTTTAACAATCAAGGATGGACAAGGAAGGGGAGAAGAACATGGGGAAGACATGGATACGGACTAGAGGGGTGCAGCAGGCACATCATTCATTTTCACATTCGTTTTCGTTTACAAAAAAAAGCCCTTTGTTTTCGGGGGGAGGGGGGGTGTTCGTAAATAATTTTTTTAAATTTTTTATTAAAATAAAAGATATTTGCTGTGCATGTGCAAAATGGCCACCGGAGTCATTCTGTGCATGCATAGCCCTTCTCCAAAATGGCGTCAGCAGCCATTTTGGAAAAGGGCAGCGCATGCTCAGAACAACCCAGCAGACATTTTGCGCATGCACAGTTAGTTATTTTTTATTATTTTTAATAAATAAAATGGAACAAAAAACCAAAAAAAAGCATCAAACAGATGAAAGCAAATGACAACCGTTTGCTCATCCATCTATTTTTGTAACACTAGTCACAAAAACTAATGGGGCTTCATTCATTTTCATAACTTAATTAAAACAACAAAAATTGCACACCTCTGATCCATACACTCCCATTCTACAGGTAAGGGAACTGAGGCCCAGAGACAGGGACTTGCCCAAAGCCACCCACTGAGTTCATGGCTAAAGCCAGAATTTGAACCTTGGTTTCTTCAAGTCCAGCTACTTACCCACTAGGTTACATGGCTTAGAATATTATCCTTAACACCCCCTTCTCTCCCTCCCAAAAGCCCACCGTCTTGTAGAAAAGGCAAGTTTAAAACGCCAAAAAAGTAAAATCAGGAAATTCTAAGTTAATTCTGCCCCTCTTTGTACTGCCTCTCAGTTCTATTATCCCTTCACTTACAGTTTGAAGAACCTAAAAGAGCTCTAGCCTGTACCAAGAAATCTCTACGCAGGGAAGATGATGGGCTGTTGGATCTCTGACCCCTGTCTGGAGAAGGTCATCTACAAGCCATACTGGAAGGGGTGGAAGAACTAGCAAGTGTCTCCAGATCCTGTATCCCGACAAGGATGTTGGAGCCTACTACGACCCACAGCTGGAAGGTGTGAGAAAGCTGGGAGAACAGTTCAGAAGGCCAGTATGCAACGTGCTGGAAGAGACCCGCGAGCAGCTCGGACATTCTGATGGAAGGCCAGGCTGAGAGGAAGGAGGGCAGGTTGAATTTGTCGATTTCCAAGAGAATTTGTCGATTTAAAAATTTAACAGTCTACAATATGAAGGCTTGCTTTCTGTTTGTAGAAGGGAACACACTCTTTAATTCCAGTCTCTTACTGCAGCTGCTTTTACTGTGCATCTGGCAATCGCAAAGCACTCTTGCTTTTAAAAGCAGCAGCACAGCACTCAACACAATGTCTTAGATTTGCTTCTGTTATAGAAACTGGCAAGGAATTTAAAACCAGTGTCAGTATTTTGATCTCTGAATATTTCTGTATGCCGCAGACGTCTCTCAAAAATGACAAGCTCCACTGATGACAATTTGCGCAGACGGAGGCTGTGGTATGGGTTACGCTGGCTGCAACCGCAACAGATGCAGGGCAGAGGAGCACAATACGCACCCAAGAGCTCACTTGCCCCTGCAAGTTGGCTGCTCCAGTGGCTTTATTGCTCCTTCCGGCACAGATGTAGACAAGCTCACTTTGGAGGAAATGCAACAGTTCACAGTGAGTTGTCCTTGTTTTAAAGCGGCACAACTCTGTCCTGTGCAAAGTCTTTCACCTGTAGTAAGTTTGTGTCTCCACTGGCAGGGGGCGGGTGAATAGCGTGGAAGGTTCACTAACGAAGCAGGCATTGGCAAGGCTCGCGTAGCTACTAGCATAGAAGCTTCATAGCAGGATGAGACAGGAGGCCAATAGCCTCGTCAAAGTCGAACAAGCCTTGTGAAATGCCTACCTCGTTGTCAAAGTGAGCTTATCCTCCCAAACTTGGGAGTCTCGTGGTAACATTTGATGATGCCACTGCAACCACACCAGTCTGCGTTGGGATTTGTGACCAAATTGGGGGGGGGGGGGTGCCCTATAAAAGAAATGAGTTGATCCATTATCACTTTCCAAAAGGGGACTTTCCTCTGAACCAGGGACACTCTCTCTCCCCCCCACCTCTTTTTTTTTTGTTGGAGAAAATGTAAATTGGGAAAGGAAGAAAAATGGGAACCATTACAAGGTCACTAATGCTGCCACAGAGCCAAGTCTCCTTCAGGTAGCAGCATTCGTTTTCAAAACGAGGTACTGAGCTACTTTATGTCCCCCCCCCCCCCCC